>SNQJ01S0114940.1:17210-28249 GCA_010110895.2 Picea sitchensis
TCCCATTGTCATGATGCTATTAGGGAAAATCAAAGTCTCTGCCCAAAACTGACCCTCTGTTTTATGCTTAACCCTTCACTATCTGTTGTTCTGATCGCTGAAAACTTGCTGCTCTGCCCACTGTCCCTGTTAGACCATTGTCCATGTCCTTTGTTAGCCCACTGGCCCTGCCCACTGTCCTTCAAGATGAACCCACTATCCTTCAAGATGAACCCACTGTCCCTGTCCCTTGTCCCTGTCCCTGGATGTCTGCCACCGCCTTTAAAACAGCATGCATCTGCTTCTTGTCATTGAGAGCTTTCTCCAAACAGTTTGCATACATTAAGTTCCTTTGTTTGCAAGAAGGAGATGATATACATAATATCATTGTTGAAATTAGAAGGAGATGATATACATAATGCATTCTCACATAAACAAAGATACAAAAGAGGTCATGAGAAGACTATCTCATAACTTATCACATATTCTCTATCATATTTGCACGAGGTCTCCATTCAATGAACCTATGGCATAGCACGTGTGTTTGTGGGCTATTAAAGAATATCTCTAATTTCATTAGATAATGATAAATACCTCCCAAAATCATTTTATTGAACTCCCCTTCCAATAAAATAAAAAAAATCCTATTTTTATTAAATATTCCATGTTTTTTCCAAATACTTCTTTCTATACCCCCAATACCTATAAACCCCCTTATACGAATCTTCTTGATATAGTTTATGTATTTTATTGAACATCACAAAGCTTGTTATGACATGGACAATGCATGATCGTGCATTTATTGTGTTTGGGGATCTATTTTGTTGTCTTGAATTAGTTTCAATCTTCATCGTTGATTTAATCTTGTCTTTTGTGCTTTTGAAAGACTATTGTTGTCACCACAATTATCTTATTTTTAAGTTGTAGTTGAATTCTATTAAATATTTGTGATTTTCATGGGGTTTCATTTAGCAACAAAGATTATTGTATATTTATCTTTAGGTTCTTAACAATTGGTTTAGATATTTCTTTGTTCGATGTGGAATATCATGAGAGTTTGGTTTAACTATGTCAAACTTTAGGTTGGATCTATTTCTTTGTATCTATTAAATGGAAATTTGCATGTTCATGTTGTTAGCGTCAGAAGTCACTCCTGGATTGCTTGCAGGAGCAGATCCCAACGCCCATCAGTTTTTATGTCATGATTTAATAAATGGGGGTGGTCGAATGGAAAGAGACCCAGGAAAGCAGCATTGACACAGGAACCAGGGTCTGGTATGTAGAAATCAAGGGAGGTCTTGATCCAACTTCCGTCAGTAGATGGAAGACTTGTGAGAAGGGTGAGCAAGACTGCCTCGGGCAACAGGCCTTCGGAAGCTTGAAGAAGAAAAACTCAGAAGCCAAGATCCTCTTGGTCCAGAGTTTCAAGGAGCTGAAGGGTGACTCGAATGGATCCTCCAATTCCAAGCCATTCCAGCGCTGAGAAAACACAAGAACTGATTAGAAACGTTGTGACTGTTGTAGTGATCCAACCTACATCATCCTACAACAACGCAACTCGACTGGATCCTCCAATTCCGAGCTGTTCTAACACAGTAAACAAAGAGATGGAAAAGAGGCTGACATCCATAAAGTAAGAAGTCTCAAATGCCTTATACATTAACCAGACCGACCAGCGCTTCATCAAAACTTACAAAACAGGAGCCTAGCTCAACCATCGACCCCTACAAAAATGGCGAAAACGCCTACATATACTCAAAAACAACCACAACAGCAAAAACAAGACGCTGCATTAAAAACATTGCGTCTGCATGTCTTCTGACAGTCTGCGCATGCAGACTCTGGCCGATCGTGCACCCAAGACTTGGTGTCCCCTCGGGCAAATTCAGATGGCTATTCTTTGTCAGACGCCACCTTAACTGCGCATGGCTCCTGCAAGGGAAGTAGCTGAGCCATTAAGAGCCGAGCTAGCATGTGCAGACCTCCTTGGCGAGTCGAGGACTCGGCATGGCTTCCATGAAAAGAACCAGTACAGAGGACCTTCTCGGGTAGACTTTTAGCCGGAACATCCATACTTTGCAATTAATGAGTGAGGCGAGGTTTCAACCATCCTCTCTCTTCTTCATTCATACCCAACAGGTACCAGGATTTAGATCACGTCGAATCGGCGTCTGGAGAACACAGTGCCCCCCCTCTGAAACTTAATTCGGTGCTTTTGGCCTCCCTTTTGTACAACCCTTTCTACTTTCTCGAGTGACCACGGGCCGTGACCCTACACCTACCTTCAAAGGTGCTTTTGGCATTTCGGGGTTGTGAGAGAGTTGTTCCTTAGGCTTCGAAGTCACGATGGGCGAAAAGGCGGAGAACCTAATCGTGCGCCACACGTTCCTCCAAGATGAACGGCTAAGATCACTCTCGGCGCTTTGGGGCCCGTCTTGTCAAATGATAAACATTAGCGCCCCTCCTTTAGGCCTGGTCCTCTGTTACCGAGCGCCAAAACCATGGGCCTAATTCTGGGCGCTTTCGTCGTTTCGGGATTCGAGGTTTCGAGAAGTGAAATGCGAGGAGCGCTTACCCCTCGAACTCCCGAATGTCGACGTGACACGGATGTGCGCCGCGCGTCCTTCAGATGAACGGCCCAGATAGTATTCATTATTATAAGGGGGATGCCCCCATTTACAGACTCGCTTGATGTGACCTGGTGCTAAGACCGTGGGCTCGGCTCCAAAGGTGCTTTCGGCGTTTCGTCGATCGGTGATTTCAGCTATAAAGAATGGGAGGCTCCTTGTCTCCCGAAACACCGATCCCCGATACGCCGACTGGTCGCCACCTGTCCCAATTGGATCGGATGACCCAGACTTGCCCTGAACTATGGGCGCTACCCTTTGTGCTAAATCCCGGGCAACTTGACAGCCCCGAAAACCCGATGACCGTCGATCTGCTTCATCAATTGATCCTTGTCGTTGAAATCAGACTGCTCGCTAGCTTGATTTTAAGCCCAAAATGGACTTCTTCTGTGAGTTGCGCTCGACGCTTATGGTTGCGGCCCTTGAATAAAACACATCCAACCGGTTTTCAAACCCCACTTCTATGCGTTTACACCAGAGGCCTAAAATCAGAGAGGAGAATACCCCTATAGAAGAAATGTTGCTAACACATGTTTTGCTCAAATTGTCAAAAATATTTAACTTCTAAAGCATATAAATTTTGCATTACTCATTGATTCTCAATTAGTTTCGTTATAAATATTATATTTTCTTTCTATTCACTAATTTTCTAAGTTATTTGATTTTTCATATTTAATTTGATACACATAATATTTTTTTATATACAAATTATGTTTCATAAATAATAAGTTTGATTTAGAGTGAGAGGGTTTGAATTTGACATTGTAGGTGGTATGCAATTTGAATGTTTTTTGGTGTCTTTTTGGTGTGAGTAAATGTTTGGATTTGACAGATGTAGTTGGGTGTCTTTTTGGAGCAATTTTAAAATATGTATTCTCTAAAACCTTGGTAATCACATATAATGTGCACCAATAGCCATCAAAACCATGTTGCATTTTGCTAAGCACTTATTGGTTGAAGTTTCCACAAGGGTCATCATAAGGACATTATAGACGTTGTACACAGTTTTACAGAAAACATAATCATTGTCATTGATGAGTGTGTGTTTCACTACCATAAGGGTGTCTTTTTAGGACATTCACTTGCTTATGTACTAGACCCAAAAAATTTCTCAACAAAAGAATCATAGGGATCATACCATGTGTTTTTTAAGCTACATACTCTTCTAAACGTATCCTAACATAAAGCTCAATATATATTTTCTCCCAAGATTTGTCTCCACCATTTGTAGAATGATCCCTTCTTTTTCCAAAAGAAGCATATGTGCAACTTCATTACAATGATTGCTCAAGTATGTACAATAATGGCAAGTTAATAATTTAAGACTTATTTGGAAATGAACAAAAAAATTACATAATTGTTGAGNTTTTGGAGCAATTTTAAAATATGTATTCTCTAAAACCTTGGTAATCACATATAATGTGCACCAATAGCCATCAAAACCATGTTGCATTTTGCTAAGCACTTATTGGTTGAAGTTTCCACAAGGGTCATCATAAGGACATTATAGACGTTGTACACAGTTTTACAGAAAACATAATCATTGTCATTGATGAGTGTGTGTTTCACTACCATAAGGGTGTCTTTTTAGGACATTCACTTGCTTATGTACTAGACCCAAAAAATTTCTCAACAAAAGAATCATAGGGATCATACCATGTGTTTTTTAAGCTACATACTCTTCTAAACGTATCCTAACATAAAGCTCAATATATATTTTCTCCCAAGATTTGTCTCCACCATTTGTAGAATGATCCCTTCTTTTTCCAAAAGAAGCATATGTGCAACTTCATTACAATGATTGCTCAAGTATGTACAATAATGGCAAGTTAATAATTTAAGACTTATTTGGAAATGAACAAAAAAATTACATAATTGTTGAGAGGGAAATTCCATTAGATGTAGCTTGGGTGGTTGGGAGGAATGATTGTTACCCTCCCCACTCAGGTTCAATTCATTGTGAATGACATGATGTGCCCTTAAATGGTTCTATAAGATGGTTTTATTTTTGAGCCCCCAATATTCTGAAAATACTTGGCCTCCCCATATTCTCTCGCAGATTTCGAGGGGGGAGGTTTCATGAACGTAGCGAGCACCGAAATCCAGTGTCGTGAACCACATGAAAAAATAAATTATTGGTGGGAAAATGCAAAAAGTGTAGAATATTATTAATCATGGTTTTATATTGGCATGAACCCATAGGTTCTACGACACATAAGAGTTCAAAGTTTTTGCATCAATCGTTGTTGGATTTGTCATTTGTTTGATGTTTAGAGAAGTAACATACATGGAGTGGCAATCCCCATTAGCTCAGACATGTAGTGCTTCATTTTAGAAATTCTATCATGTTTTTCTTGATGTTCTCAATTTTTGCCATCTCTATTGACCCTAAAGTAATATATATCTATAATAACCTTCCATTATTGAGCATATATATATTCCTATAATATCACCTTGGTTGCCTTTGATTTTGTTCATTGCTAATAGAAAAAGGATGGGATATATCTGCACACTTTGGAATTGTGAATATGATCACCCATTTCTAATGAGAAAAATAGGAGAGTTGGCAAGGTTGGTAGTTGGAATGAACTCTTCAAACGATATGGCGATTATGTTGGGGCCTATCCCCATGAAGAAGCAATCCAGGGATTTGAAATATGAAAAGCATGGTGCCAACAAGAAAGGAATTTGGTTGGTATCTTCCAGTCTCAAATATCTACAACCATCAATTGTGTCTATATTTCTAAGTTGAGCCAACCCAAGCCACCATTGTCAATGACCTCGTTCTCCTACCATTGTTATTGTCGTTGGCATGCCTAAGCATACTCAACATTAGATTTTAGAGGTATTTATTGTTAGAAATAGTAAATCTCAGGAGTAGGAGCGTTGTCATCCTCCAACTTATTCATTATAGTTGTTTGGATGACATGGGCATGTTATGAACTTCACTATGAATTTTGGCATGCCAGTGCACAAAGCCATTATCCATTATTTATAATAGTCCAAGTGCATTATAAATCTTCAAGGCGGTATGAAAATCCAATTAGATCATATTAGAGTAGTAGTTTGCAATTGCAAGATAAGGGGGACAAATGGTCATTGACAAAGGACAAAGAACCTGATATGACAAGTGGATGGAGGCAATTTCCCAAAACATCTAGTTTTGGATGACAAGTTTTGGAGACGGGCTTCAAGGGGTGCTACTTCCTTAAATGACACCTTCAACATATATATTTTTACACGTGTTTAATAAATGACAATAAATTAATTCATAAATTAAATATAGATATACAAACCAATTTAGATCCATCTAGTTCTTAAATCTAACTAGTGTCTATATAGATCAAATCCTTTAAGATGCAATCCTTTCTTCAAGTTTTGTATTGTCAAAAAGAGTGCAAACATTTCCTTAAATTTGTGCATTGTTAAAAGGGTTTACATCTAAAGAGATTTGATCCCTCATGGTACTTGATAGATCCAATATTAAGGTGGATCTAAGCTAGTTTAATTTTATTTTGGGGGTGAAATAGTTCAATTGTGAAAGATTCCATCCATTTTTGTGTCATGTGAATAAATATTTCATAAAAACTTTTAACTATGCCAATAGGAATTTTTCATTATGATAAGGCCTTACACACCTTCACTTTAGGAGGGTGGGTGGTGGGATTTGAAGGTGGGCATTTTGTGCCATCAACCGTCTATAATTTTCTTATTCCATTTTTGGTGCCAACCCTACTCCATTTCTAATGTTACATCCATGCCTCAAAACAAAACAAAATACATTAAACTTCATCATTATAAATCTTGCAAAAAGATCGAGTAGAAGTGATGCAATGTTATGGGGTGGTATAAAATAGAAAAAAACAAAGCTAAGGTGGAGGAGGATAACTACTACACCATATTGAAGGTAGCGAGATGCTAAGCATCAATGAATATAGTTGTGTAAGTTCATCGAAGAATCTAAGTTATTTTGGAAGAACCATATGATACATGAGTAGTAATAACAACAAAATTGCTAGTGGCAAGAATAAAAAATTTAAAGGCAAGAAAAGATTCCAAGTTCCCATAATTATCCCAACAATTAGTGTAAAACCCACCATTTGAGAACCCTACACAAGATTCACATTACTAGTGACAACTAAAATTAACGGTATTTGTTTGAATACTTTGTGAGTGGTTGATCTATGTATTATTGCTTGATGGTTTGATCTCATTCTTTGGTAGCATGTTAGGTCTTTCTAAAGGCGGCAGAGGCGCACTCAACTTAAAGAAAATATAGGTTTCATAACAAACTATGTAATTTGTGATCAAATCCTAAACCCCATTGACCTCCAACTTAAGTTAGAAAAATATAATTGATTGCATTTGACAAATTTTGTTTAGTTGCAATCGATATTATCCCTCTCTAGCACTGGACTATAGCATAACAAGGAGTCTTTTGGTTATTCTTGAAGCATATCCATATCCATATGTTGCTTCCACTGAGAAACTATTAAATGGGCTCTCAATAGTTGTGTTAAAGACTTAAGGGTTGGAGACATCCGATTCAACATAAGTGTGTACTCCAAAAGTATGAAATTTTTGAAGAAAATATAGTTTTTCACAACTTAATAAATAGACATCCGGCCAAATTAAAACTCACCCTTATATAGTTCCAAATGTAAAACTCTTTATTGTGATTCATAACCTGCAAAAACAAGAGAAATTAAAACCCAAGTTTAATTGAGCATGAACAAAAGAAAGAAAGGAGAAAACACATACATAAAATATGAAAAAGGGGGGCTAACATATGCCAAACCCTCATCACTCGTGTAATAGGTCTAAATTAACATAACATAATACAATACAATTTTAATCATCTTGTTTTGATTTGATTATCACATAAATGTATTGTATTGTGTTAATTTAGAGTATTAAACCTTGTTACATGATGTATAACATCAAATATTTTTCAATCCAATATTGTAAATCATGCATATATTTAATTAGAAACACTCACATGTTAGAAAAATGTTGCAATAGAATACGAAACAAGATTGTATTACTTGAGAATTTAAAACCCTGTCATATCAATGGAGAATATCTTGATCAAAATATAATTATTACAATGTTTTGTAGCCCCATTGTACAAAATGTGACAGTAGGACCGTGATAAACAAAATTTTGGAGTTTTATAGAAAAATACACTTATGCTCCTACACGCATTCTAAAATATGAAAGTCGTAAAATTTATTTATATTCATCATTCATCACTTGAGTTGTTTTCATTACTCGAGCTTCTTACAGGACTCATTTCTTCATCAGTTGGGGATGTCATACTTGCATTAGTTTCAATGTTATGATAATTAGCTTAATTCTCAACCTAAATTGAATTCAATCTAGAAACATAGGAATCAAGTGTAGCTATGTGACATTTACAATATAATATTTTAGAGTGTAGATATTTGTATGTTTTTACTAATATATCATTGTCGATTTAGATATATGTAACACGACTTGATGTGGAAATCGGTAAACTTAACATTATATAATTCTTGTTTCTTAAACAATACACATTATTTCAAAGCCTTTCCTCATGTTGGTTGTCATCAATATCTTGTTGGATCCACTCCATACTTTGTTTCCTACAAGTTTTATATGTCAAATAAAATTTTATATATAATTATAAGTGTTTTCTTGTTTCAATATTTAAGAAAGAGGCGATGGAAAAGAACATAGCTACTTGCAAACTTTTCTAGTACCCATATATACTCCATCTTACACTCACAACCTATATTCACTCTTGGTACATTATGATGGCTCTTCTTGGTACATGAACACCTTATAGAAAGCATTCATGGTCGATTCTAAATTAATAATAATATAAAAATTAAAGAAAGTATGAAATGGAAACTATTAAGGAAAATGCAAGTATTACTCAAATTTTGAGATCAATCCATTTCTTCCTTGTTCTCTTATCTTATATTTGGAAGGAGATTTTTTTCAACGTCTAAATTGCAACAATAAAACAATTGAAACTTAGTATTTTAGAAAAAAAATAAAAATGATTACACATATCCCAAAAATGAATGATTACATTTGCTACATGGTGTTGTTGGGTTTTTCTTCTCGCTTCAATTATACTTAATTCTTTGACAATCTCCTTCTATACCTTTTTGGACATCCCTACCAACATATTCTACCAATCATCTTGTGCCTTGTCTTGATTATTTTTAATCCTCAAGGAAAACAATAAAATGTTAAAAACGTAAAATTCAATTAGCATTCCTATAAGGTAAATATATTATATATCTTGAATATTCCCTAATTTGGTATTGTTTTGGACAAGTATATACATATAAAAATAAAATATGTTTAACAAGAATGTCTTCTCAATATTTTATATTATTCTATGTTTTGTTACTACAAGTCTCACATGCCCATTAACCATTGTTTTTGATATATTTGTTGTAGACATGTAATAATATGGTTCTTGGATTCATTGGTTTGAGTTTTGCACTGTAAGTGAAAAGTATGTCTATATGTTCCTTCCACCAATTCCTTTGTATTCTTATAAATTATTTTCCCTCTTTCATTAACTTCGAATGTCAATTTAGATGAACTAAGGATCAATTCATCATCATTTATATCCTTCACAAATATTTTCTCTTAGGAGGGCATTCTAGTCCCACATTGGTGTGACCATCACAATCTTTGACATCTACAAATGTGAATGTGAATGTTTGAGATACATATTTTTTATCCCTGGACTAAATATGTTGTTTAAGTTAGTCATTTTTAGTTGTGTCGCTCAAAATGGGTCAAATTTGGTAGTATTTAACTTTAAAAATTGTCATGACAAACTTTTTTGGTCACGTGGTCACTAATTACCCATTTTGTACTAGTGTTGTGATACAAAAAAAAGTTGAGGATGACTAGCATTTTCTCCTAACTTTCCCTACCCTTAACAAGACTCATAGGAAATAACCTGGACTTGGAGGCTCTCTCTAGCTTTGAAAAGGAGGTTGGGGTTATGAAGAGTTTTGAGAAACCAAGGATGAAGAAGGCAAAAAAATTAGTAAAACATAGAAATTATAGATTCACGATATTTCTAGTAGAGGACATAAGGGTCAAGCAATCTTTTGAATATTTAGGGAAAGACCTAATAGGGAGGTTGCATGGTAGACAAATTTTAGAGCTCTCCTTGAATGATTGGTTGTAGTCATGGGCTTTGATATTAGGTTATGATCCTATTTTGCATATTCCATATTGAGGATGGATTGGGTTCCTTTTTCATAGTAAGGAAGATGTCAAGAATATAGTAAGTGTGATCCAAGTGGAAATCGGTGGCCATCCACCTCTTCCACCAAATCACCATGGTTTGGTGGGAAAAAAGAATAATAAAAAATGAGAAAAAAACAATGTGGATAGTTTTATTTTTTAACCCATGGTAATTCACCCATGGCCTTTTATAGACCATGGTATTTTCCCATGGTATGAAATTCACCCATGGAAATTCACCCATGGTAATTCACCCAAGGTTTTTCTTATCCCATGATATTTTCCCATGCTATTTGAAAAACAAAACACATAACAAATAAATAAAGAAAAGACATGAAGAAATAACAATTAAATAACAAAAATGTGTTACTCCTACAAGGATCCTGTAATTACTATATATACGGGCCTCTCATTGTAAAGAATATCATATTATATATTTCATTTATAATGTAGTCCTAAATATTCTTCCATTTAATAAAAAGTTTATTTGTTGCTATATTATTTTCCTTATGTAAATTTTGTCACATTAATCGCCTATTTCCCATTTTCATCCCTTCTACAATCTGAATCAAAGTGGACATTGGATTTGGGATTCTTCCCACCTAGCACTAAAGTCTTGGATGCTTTGCTTTGACCCTAAAATTGAAGTTTCAAGAAAGTTGTCAATATTGGTGAAGCTTCCTAGTTTTCCCATTCAACTTTGGTTGAAGAAATTATTAATAAATAATAGGAAATCACTAGGTAGAAATATAGAGGTTAATGTTTCTTTTAGATCAATGGCATATTGGACTATGGCCTAGGTACTGGTTGAAATAAATATTATTGAGGTCCTTGCCGATAGTATGGAGACTGTGGTGGGAGATGTAACCCATTTTCAAATTCTAGACTATAATAAGGTACCTTTTCAATGTGCAAATTGTCATGTTTACAAACACATGGTAGAGGATTGTTTTTGGTCCTTTGTGAGGAAAGTCTAGAGAAGAAAGGATGACAAGGGTTCTATGGAGAAAAAACATGTGTAGAGGCTAGTGTGGGATATTCTAAGTGAAATGATGGTGGTTATGCTTCCCAACAATGTCCTTAGATAATTTGGGTTTTGATTATAGTAATAAATTTGTTTGGCCTACCCCTTATGAAGTGGTTGATGTCTCTTTAGGGGTGAAGAGGGGTATG
>SNQJ01S0114941.1:15887-28126 GCA_010110895.2 Picea sitchensis
CTGGCTCCAACTCGGGGACATGTGCTCACCGTAGAGAGCATGAGAACCTCAGCATCTTTGGGGGGTGGCTTTGCCAAACTCTCACCCAAGATGTAGGCACTAACTATGTTTACAATAACAGAAAACAAAAGAGAAGACAAGTCACTTGGGGACCCCCTTTGGGCTTGCTTACAATGCTTGGAAAGGTAGAGAAAAGAAGGGGTTTCGTTACCACATCAAAAGGGGGGTCTTTGGAGTGTGTTGTGAGTGAAAATGGGCAGCATATACCCTTGACTTGGCGAGAACCTGCGAAAACCAACAAGCTATTGTTTGCTGGAAACGCTGCAACACACCCACAAATGTTAAGAAAATTTTTTTGCAACAAAATTTTTCTGCATATAAAAACTAGAAAATTATATGAATGTATTGACCTATCTAAGAGTGTTAGCAACCAAAATCTGAAGTATGTATATAACAGTAAATAGGAAAGGAAAGACTATGAAGTTTTGGTAATCTTATGAGGGTAGATTCTTGCTCGAATCTATCCCAACAAAGCTCTTGAAACAACCTGCAAACCTTGAACAAAATGTGAGAGAAGAGTAGATAATGGATTGCATAAACCAACCACACAACAGAGTTTATATCATTAGCAAATGCAACACATTTAGGCCAGCAACTACACTATTGCCTAACCTATCTAAGCAAACATAATTTACTCAAAGATCTACTCAATATTCCACAAAAATACCCAAGGGAACAAATCACCTCATATGCATGGAACTCCAAGACACAATCTTGTACTCCAAGATTCCTCCAAAGCCTTTCTTATTGAAAAAGGGAGAGGTTGTAGCAACTAATTGCTCCAAATTCTCCAAGAGAAAAATGGAATGGAAGCAAGATGAACAATAAGAGAGAGAGATGGGGCAAGAAAATGGTAGCATAAAAATACTCAAGAGAATGGTGAAAAAATGAGTGAGGGAGGGGTTCTATTTATACCTTGAGAGACAAAGTGACCCCTCTTGAATCATTGCCAAGTTTCAAAACCAAAGCAAGGTGGAGATCTCAAGGAGGGAGGTTGCAACTTCTAGGGTTTGGCATGGATTGATGATGTGGATGTGAGGTGGAGGGGGTGGGACATGCTAAGAAGGTGACGTGGGAGGCTAGGAAGGGCGCATAGGTGGAGAGAAGGGCCCACAACTTGATTAAAATCAAGTTACCACGTTTTTGCATGGAGAGGGGGCGCAAATGCCCCTAGGGGCGTGAGGGTTTGAGTGAGAGGTGAGTCTAGGGGGTGTAAAAAGGTTAGGAGATGGGTTGGGTAGGTTAGGATATGTCTTTCTCATCACTTTCCACCTTTACTTTCATCCATTTGCTCAAAAATTACAAAAATGACATTTTTCCTTTGTCATGACTTAGCAATTAAAATTGCTGTTTTGACTGATTGAGACTCCCTATGGACAAACACCTAGCAAAAGTCGTCCAACTGAGCTAAAACTTGGTCCAAGGGTGTAGGGGGTCTCATTCCATTTCTTTTGAGCACAAATACCCCTAGCAAAATCCCAAGGACCTAGTTTTTACAATATTTATCAAAAATTAATTAATTAAATTACCCAACCTTAGGCAATTTTAATTAATTAAAAAGCACCTATCTAGACTCGATGGAATTCCGCAAAACTTTTTGAGATGTCTTACATGGTCATTTACATCATTCCTAAACACTAGCTACAAGAGGATTAATCCATTAAAATGCCTTTCACCACTTTGGAGGAATTATTTGTGGGAGTGAAAAACTCAAGGGAGATTAATAAGGCTGAAAAGCCAAATTAATAACCTGAGGAAAAAAAACACACAGTGAAATGAACTCTCCTAATGAAGAAATCCTAAGGTAACTGACCTAACTATGATCCATGCAAACCTATTACATTATTATCCCATGCAGGGGAGCGGAAATTCCAATTACAAAAAGATGTGCTGGAGGCAAAAATTGCCATGTAGAACCAAATAGTCTCTGACTTGGTAGCATCTGATGATGCATATCTTCATGGTACATGGAGTTGACCGCCTAGTTGAATAGGTGGTCAACAACGCCTATCTCCATTTGTGCACTCTAACATGGCTAAATTATGTATTTGGTGGTTCAGTTTCTAGGAACTATTATTTCCAATTTTGTGAGCTTGTTTACTACCACCCATACTTGATTTTTGTACTTGAAGGTTATAATAAATTTGTAGTTACATTGATATGCCTTTTCCATTTGTTCTTATGAGTGGTTAGTGTCATAAGGTTTTGACCTAAGTATTAGGACACAACCCTTATGGGACCTGTGTCCGTATTTTGCGTGTCAGACACGTGCCACACTAGGACACATGTCCGACACGTGCCCTAGATGTGTTTTCGCATGTTCGACACCAAGGCACGAAAAAGATCTAGGGGACTCGTAAAAAGTGATTTTTTCTTGATTAAGACAAAAATGTGGGATGTGTTTCCTAATGACATGGGTTTGGATAGTAGTGTTGAGTTGGCATTAGCCAACTTGGATCTTAATGAACTAGTGCTAGAGCTGGTTACTTTTGATGATGGTGATCCTCTTGAGGGGTCATCCTCCACACTAGTAGTTGCAGATCTTGGATTGGATATAGAGGAGGATGAGGAGGAGGAGGATGGAGGGGAGAGCAATGGAAGTGGTGGTGATTTTGATGATTTTGACATGGAGGAGGACTACTGATAGTGACAAGCTAACTATGAGATTCTTCCATCTAAGGTTCTAGTATCTATCCTATTTTGTATTTACCATTAGCATTCCTAGCTATAGTATCAGTGACTCAGTATCTATTCAATACATTTTGATTTTGATGACATCAAATGACTTAAATGAGAAGACTATAGTTTATTGTTCTAACTTCAAAACTTCTATTTTATGACGTGTATTGAATATTTTAATTTCTTGTGTGTTTGATCATTATTGACATAACGATTAGTTGTATCAATATTTCGTATATGTTATAGTTTCTTAAAAAATGGATCTTTAGGTCTATATTTCGTTTTTATATTTTTTTAATATATATATATATCAAACGTGTCCCTCATGCCCTGTTTCCGGGGTCGATGTGTCCCGTGTTGGATATCATATCGACGTGTCCTCTATGTTCCGTGTCCTTGTGCCATGTGATGTAGGTTTTGACTAGCAATTCTTCTAAGACTTGCTATTTTGGCAAGCTTTTGCAAGCAATTTTTTTACTTCCCTATTTTCTTTCTCATGTTCTTCTATTAAGTTTGGTGCTGCTGAAGGTGGTAACCAACTGAAATGCATGATACCTTGGTGCAACCAATATATTATATAATTTTGTGACTCTTAATGGTCATAACCAACCAAATGGAATGGTGCCCTTCATACAGCTAATATTGTCATGACCTTTGAAGGTGGTAACCCATTGAAATTCATGATACTGCGGTGCAGCATGAAGAAATTTGTATTAGTGTGGAGGAAGAACTAGAACCTTATAATCACCAATTATAAGGTCAGAACTAAGGCTTATGATCCTGCATTTATGGAAACAATCTTTCTCATTATAAATGCAATCATGCAGAATTATTCTATTTCAAAACTAAAAGTACACAGATGAATTAAGTACCCCAATAGGATGCAGAGGTCTGTGTCTTGCAATAGATTAACCACTGCATAGATCTTTTCACAGGATCCCAAATTCATGGGTCACACAATACTTCAAACTTCCCCATTCAAATTTGGAGGTAACAATTCCTTGCAATTTTATAGATTATTCTCAAATTGAAGGAGAAGAATGCAAAATAAGTGAGAGAGAATGTGCGACATAATAATAAGAGATGGCAGCCACCCTACAACAGTAAATTCTGTCCCATTCTCCATGTAGAAGAGATCATCCAGTAGGATATGAGGTGTTCTTCATAAAATGCATGCAGGCTGACTTTGCGTGCTCTTATGGTAGTGCCCTACTTTTTGTTGTAGGTCAACCCTCAGATACTTAATTTTTCATCTCAAAACTTATATTCTATTCTTCTTTTTTTGTAAAAATAATATTTTTGCAGTTGTTAATTGATCTACATAGTACATCTGTTATTAATTTATGGCAGACTGTTAATTAGTATAATGCTTCTATGTAGTACAGCAATTTAGTGGGTAGTAAGTCTATGGTAAATGATAAATGTGGCTATCTTTTAATGGGCATTAAATGTCATTCCTGTTTATATATTAAATTATTATGCAGGGCTGTAATGAAAAGTCTAGATTGCTGCTTGCACATCAACACGTGCACTCAAAGTATTGCCAAGAGTTATATTGCAGAGAAAAGTTGGAGTGAATTTGCGTTTACTTTTAGGTTGTCATTCATATTTGTTAAATTGTCTACCAATCTCCTGAATTTTGGTACGAATTTGCAGATTAATATAGCAGTCCCTCATCAAATGCACTCACATTATCTATAAAATCTCTACCCTGAAAGCTTGATTGCTTTATGACATGATATACAGAAACTATAGAGACAGTTTTCACTGAAGTTCTTGCAGAAATCTTGATCATTGCACTGTATCTCTCATTTTTTAATATCAAAACTAATATTTATGCTCAGCTGGGAAATTTGCAAAGATTTCATCATATTGTGTAATAGTGTTTAACATTCACATGTCATCAGTTGAGTGTCCTACTCATGGAACAGTTCTGTTGGGACTTAGAATAGTCATACATAACCTTCTTTGCCTCATTTGATGTTAGTTCTTTATAATGCACTATTTGTACAGGTATGGTTTGTTAAAAGTTGGTCACAGTTTGTGTTTCTATTGCTTTAACTAATGTGGTGGTTCTTTTCTGCAGGGTGGCAGAGGACTTCATTTGACTTTAGCTGCTCATTCGAAAAAATTTGTTGGAATATTAAATGGGATTGACACAGATGCATGGGACCCATCAACTGATCCTCTTTTGGATTTCCAATACAGTGCCAATGATCTTAAGGGAAAAGCAGAAAATAAAGCAGCCTTGAGAAAATTTCTTGGTTTAGCTGCTTCTGATGCCAGGATCCCATTGGTGAGCTTTTTTTCTAGATTTCAGTTTCAAATAGGGTCTCCTAATGATTCTTTCAATTTTATTACGAGGCACAGTTGTTTCCTAGAGTTCTATTTCAAGGAAATAGATAAATGTAGTTGAAATGTATGATTTAACAGTTATGTTAAGTGGAGTTAAAAGTCATAGATGCAAAATCAGTTCAGGCTATGTTGCTTTTACTGTTGCCCGTGATCTATAGCCAATTGAATCAGAGCTAAGATAATTTTGTTGAGAGTTTGTAAGTGGGGCTTTTGGAACTTAGCTTTTTTGAGATGGTTACTGAAACCTCAAATTTGACTTTGATGAAAGTCTTCCTCGAAGTAGCCAATGAAAACAGACACAAGAAATTCAGCTAGAGAGTTCACAACAATATAGTGTGAGAAATAAAATGAAATTGTATTGATATCCACTAGTGACAAAGATATATCAGTGGGATGCGAAAGAACAAGTAATAATAGCTATGTTGCGTTGGTACCCGTGCCCAGGGCAAAGGTGCCTTGACCTATCCCAGGTTCATGTCTCCCGTACTGTATTTGGAAATCGGGACGTCATTCCATGCACCTGCCCAAACCAGGTTCTTGCCCGCTGTTGCCGTCTTTATACACACCTCGGGTAACGTGGAAGAAACCTTCAATCCATTGGGTGTGTCCTTGGGGGCAAGTCTCGAGTCAAGGTGCTGTCACCTGATTCTCAACTCCTCCGTCTAGACCAACTCCTAGTGAAGCCAAGGGGGGGTAGTCCCTAAAGAAAATAATCTAAGGCTGGAACTATTCTAAGTACAAGAAAAAGAGTCTAGGAGTTTATTGCAACAAAGACAATATATCAATGAGTAAATCTACACTAGCAGTATATATCATTCATTCATTCACCAAAAATACTTATGATAAAGATACTCAAAACCAAAGAAATACTTGCATGAAAGATAATCAAAAGTATACAGATACTTTCAAGTAAATAACCATCAGCAAATACGATACTTCAAGATAAATGGAAATGCTTTGTAAATATAAGTACTTGAAGTGAATGGCTTAAAAGTAAATAATGAGATTGTTATCCCCACTTTTGGGGATAACTAGGAGATTATGTCTTGAGGCCCGCAGGTCCTAGACATGGAGTACTGAGAGCCAGATCGACTTAGGCATGGCCTTGGAGGGCCCACCTTTTCTCCCTTTCAGCGCCTCTACTTTGCCAGTAGCAACAACATCCATCACCATCGGCTTGGTCTTGTGTCAAAGATGGTTCTTGCTCCATGAGGTAATGAGTCCATGTATCCTGGTATGTGTCACTCTGATCCTCAAAACCTTTGAATATGTGCATTTAATTCCTTTTATTTCTAACAAATGCTTGGATCTTATACTTGTCCACTTGACCATGTCTGGGGGGAATGACAGGATTCCCTAGCAAGCCTGTGCCCGTAGGTTTTGGTTTGCCACTGGGGGGATTTCTGAAAAGCCATCGTTCACTCCTTTCATATTACCACTTTTTCATCCTGCTTCTTGCTCATCTACCCCATTTCATTTGTCCAGGGATTGGGTTGGCCAATCATTTGAGGGTTGCACCTTACCTTGTGGGAAGAAGGGGCTAAAGGCCTAGAAGGTAAAAGCAAGCTGGCAAAAGATAAAAGCCTGAAAATAAAACCTCGAGATGCTTCGCCCAGGGATCCCCGAGAAAGTAGTAAAAGGCTTCTCAGCAAGAAAAAAGGGGGACCCATAAAAATAATAAAACAAGACTTAGTCAGAGGATAGGGGGTCTCATCACGAGCCATCCTATTAGGTACATGGGTAGCTAGTAGTATGACACTACTAGCAACTGGTTACCACGCCAGGGTAGTGACTCTTGGTTGCATGGCCAAAAGAAAGGGGGTCTCATCACGAGGCAACCTTCTCATTTTTGTGAAAGTACTTGTGGTTAACCCTGTCACCATTGGTCACCACGCCAGGGCAGTGTCCCCCGATTAGCTTCTTGAAGAAAAAGCAATAAGAATAAAGAATAAAAGACATGAATGGGCTTGGAAACAATTGCATCCAGGATAGGTGCAACTCACCTTCTACGAAGACATCCACAGGTAAAGCTTTGCATTCCCCTGCTTTCACTGAGCCCATTGTCTGGACATCCCTTATCCACATCACCCACTTACATGGCTTAGATTTAGTCTTTTCCAGGAACTTTTCTTTTCGAGTGGACACTAGCCCAATAGGATGCTTTGTCACTTTCCCCAGACTTGTATTGCAGGCTTGTATAATGTCTTTGAGCTTTTAACTGGGGTAATAGGGGTTTTATGCACATGTTTAATAATATTGATGATGAGATGTGATTGACATTGCTATGATCCCTGTGACTTATGAGCCCATGGAGGGCGTAGCTGTTGATGTGCAGGATCATGCCCGATGGACAGGTACCATGTTGGATAGGTACACATGGGGAGATGATCAGTTTGGACCTCCATGGAGCTGAAAATCCCACCAGATGGATGCTGAGACCCCAGCAGGGGGCACAGACAGGACATAGGGGTTTGCACCAGAGAGAAGAAGGACGTCTTGCAGAGGTACCCTAGTAGAGCTTGACCTAGGGGGATTGTGCCCTTTTCAGTGGAACGTTGGCCTTGGAAGGCCTAGGACGTCACCTAGGAGGTTCATGACATCATCCTTTCTTCATAAGCGTTTTGGCAGATGGACAGGGCAGTTTGGCACGTTTTGCTTCAGGAAGTTGCATTTGCCCTCAAAGGGGCTAACGTCACCCTAGAAAGGAGATGACGTCCTTCTATTGCTTGATTAGGGTTTTAATTTAAACATTTAATGCAAAACAATATGATTTTAGTATTTTGGCCTTATCAACCTTTTTATGACCTAAAAAGTAAAATTAGGTCATTGTACTGTATAAATTGAGGGTTTTTACCTTCATTTTTTCATCATCTTTCACTCACTCATTAGTGAGGTTTGAAATTTGTGCTATCTTTGGAGCTATTGGCTGAAATTGTGAGGCACACTTGTTGAAGGAAGACATTTTTGGACTTTTATTGGCATTTTGGCATTTCTCTTGGTGGAAGGTATTACAACTAGGGTTTGCTATATGATTTCTTGGTGGAAGGTATTACAACTAGGGTGAGTCGATTTTGCCTAGGGTTTGCCTGGTAAAGCCTTGCCATAGCAACACGTTACTTGCAAACCTTCTTGTCTTAGTTTTATGCAATCTTTTGAGCTAGCCGTTTTTCCATTGAGCTAAGGAAGGAGGAGAGAGCACCGAGGCCTAGTTCCCCTACACCAAAGTGAGCCTCTCTCCCCTAGGGTTTTATCCTTGAGGCCTTACCATACCAACACCTCAAGGTTTAACTCTCTTGTCCTTAGTCTTTACCATTGTCATTTGATCCTTCAACTTTTGCGTTCTCCTTTTGACTCCATATACCCTAGGAATGCACTGATCTAAGGCCACATGTGTTGAGTAACTTGATCGTACAACTTCCAATACCTTTGAACAAACCCTAACTATACTAA
This sequence comes from Picea sitchensis, assembly GCA_010110895.2. Taxonomy (NCBI): domain Eukaryota; kingdom Viridiplantae; phylum Streptophyta; class Pinopsida; order Pinales; family Pinaceae; genus Picea; species Picea sitchensis. The sequence continues at coordinate 24,432 of SNQJ01S0114941.1, forward strand.
CCCTAGCCTACATAACCTTACTAACCCTAGTGCTACCGTCACCTTTCTTGTGCTATAAACACCTTTGTGCAGCTATCGTTTTACTTTTAAAGCAATTCAATGGTTGGTGAAGGCATTATATATGAAGTGTTAATTTGTTACATTGAATGCCAAGTTTCTTTAGCATTTATTGAGAAGTGATCTTGTAATCGTTGCTATTGTACAAACATTGACTTCGTCAATATTTATTGCTCAATTGCTTATTTATCAGAAAAGTCATTGATTATATGAAGTACTAATCAACAAGTAAGCTTACACATGTAGTTTTATTGTTGCTTTGTTCTCGAGCAGGGATACTTTTTTGGTTACTACTTCCGGTTATCTTTATTGGCTATAAGCCGAACTTTCTGATAAGGTGGTGACTTGTGAGGGGGATTATTGTCATTATTGTCATTTGGTCAACCACTCACCATCCATCATCGCTCATGCAACTGCTGATACTGTGAAGGTGATCTCCCAGGTCTATCCACTGTTGTAAGGGAGAGGAACCTCCCTGCTCTACTAAGTGTGTCTCCTACCTGCAATCCAATACGTCCCTCTGAATCCCACCCTACACCTCTGCATGTCTCTGTGTACTATCACTCACCAGTGTATGCTCCTGCATATCCATGTAATCTCCTGTATACTCCTGCAACATCATGGGTCTTGGGTATACTATTTGGTGAACCTCTACATGAAGGTCAACCACTCTTGGGATACAAATGGAAGTGTCCTCATAACTGCCCCTAGCTTTGGAGTCCCCACGCGTATGTGAGTGCTCGACTGTCTCAAAGATCCTTGTAGAGGGTAGCTCATGCGCCTCCAGATTATAACTCTCCATTCTCATCAGTGATCCTGGGTACTCCTCATGCTCCTCCATCAACAAGTGCTCGTCTGCTAAGCCACCAACATCCCTTAGCAATGTGACTGAAGAATATATCCGACTCTCCACTAAGATAGATGTAGTGGATCTCTGTCTAATCTCTTCAAGAAGATCCTCTGATCTGGACTCTGATTCTTGAAGAGCTGTCTGTGTGCCTCTCAAGAACCCTCGAGTGCTCTCAAACTCATGAGTGAGTTTGTCCACCTCCAACTCCTGCTCCCTCAGGGCCCTGTGATACATCTCGCCAACCCCCAATAGATAGTCTCTGTCCATCAACAACTGCTGGTAGTCGGTCCTCATCATAGACACTCTCTCCTTGAGAGTATGAAAGTCATCTATGGAAAATCCCCCATCTGAACTATCATGTGCCATCGATGCCCTCCAACAATAATCTGCCACCAATGCATGTGTGTCATCAATGCGCCTTGTGGCTTCCATGATCATGTCCTCACTGACCCTTAACTGTCCTGCCAAGTATCAGGACTCTTGACCACAGTCCTGCTGAGGTGCTACCTCATGCCCCTCACTACTAGTGTCAACCCTAGAATTCCCAACAACACTCTCTGCAAAAGATAAGACATTGAACATTCCCCTGTCCACTGTGCTACTGAGTCCTCCTGTATGCGATTGCATATCATCACCAACTGCTATCTCTCTCTGAATCATACTGTATCCCGTATGAGCAGTTGTATCCTTCTGTGCACTCACCCTGCTACTATCATCTGCGCCTGGATCCCATACAGATGTGTCCAAACACGTGCTATGGCTATCCCGACCAATAAGGAGTGCATCCACATCATTGCCGACACGTCCTGGAAGTAAGTGTCCCATCAAACTATCAGTCTCCCCAACCTGATCAAACAATGGAGTCTCCAAAAGAAGTGACTCACTATCCTCTAATGATACATATGTGTAAGGTCAACTATCTACACGTCATGTCTCTCCTCTCGGGTCTGTGGATCCATATGTCCCTGGTGTGCATCCCTCACATAAGGATCCTCCATCATATCTGAAATGCCATTGATATCCTCATGTGTCGTGGTTATCATGGGTGTCTGAAAAGATGAAAAATGTGTCATGGTCATCATAGGAAGCTCATCAGGTCTAGGTGCTAACACGTGTGAATCTGCACTAGTGTCACCACTCTGTTGAAGTGTAAGGTCATCAACACTATGTGATATGACTGTGGAAACACAGGTGCTATCATCCTGTCCATCTCACTTTCCTTCCAATATGCAAGGGTCACTATCCTCCCCAAGCGTGCAAGAGTCACTAGCCTCTGTGCAAGAGTCACTAGCATCATCAGACTACTCCAAATACGGATCTATGGTCGCATCGCCATGCATCTCCTCATCCTCACTGGCATAGTGCACCTCAATAATGTGTTTCTTACCTTTACCCCTACATCCATGCTTTGGTTCCCAAGGCACCTTGCAACTGTAGCATAGTTGCCTGCTCCTAATGGGTGTAGGAATGCTCTATGCTTCCCTCCATCTAGCTGCTCTATTTCCCTCTATTATGCTGACCCAATCTGTAACCTTATCTTTGCTCCACCTAGGATTTTTTATGGATATAAACTGTTGGAGTGTTACTTGAGCCCTAAATCTCTCACTAAGGGTGTGATGTTCCCTTTCACAACATACTGCCTCTCTAGCGAAGTCTATAGACTCCATCTCTAATGTATTTCTGCATGCGCTAATCCCCACTGGCTGGGAGGATCAACTCTCTGATACCACTGTAATGTTCCCAAGCCAAGATGCTAAGACCATTGCGTTTTTCATGTGATTTTTAAACGTTTTCTGGTTGTGGCATTTCGTCAAACACTTTGCGGTCTTAAGTCTTATGAGTTGCGCTAGGGTTTATTCTGATGGTTGTTATGTGTGTTTGCAGCAATAATCAAGAAGATATAGCAATGGAACATACCTCAACAAGATGCAACATCAACAACACAAGAGATAACTTAAAAATACCTCAGATATGATATTATTCATAATAGAAGAAGACCCTGATACAATAGATCTGTAGATCTGGTACAATATAGCTAAGAACTAGTAGCAAAATGAAGATAACTCTCAAGCAAGATCAAGAAGACAAGATATAAGCCTCCAAAGGCCACCTGGCTACAATAGATGAATAACAGGATGAGATCTACTGGATAAGTTGCGCCCTGTTGGAAAGCTGAATACACTCAACAATTCGGCCCTGATGCTAGAGGTCTCCAAACACTCTGCAAATTGCTGGAAGTGTAGATCGGGCCAAGATCAAACCACTGGTGAAGTCTCAGGCTGATCGGTGAAGGTATGACCCTCCAAATGAACAATCCCCCTAACTGGCATGCGCCCTCCTAGATGTGTTAATGTTTATGCCATTATTATAGTTCTTTGCATTTCAATAGATAAGAGCAACATAAGAACAAGATCACTGAGAAATACACATTCACAAGAGACACATCATTTATCCTAGGAAACTCTCTAGGGGAAGAAAACCCAACAAAAACTTCCTTATCATAAATTGCCAATACAATGTCAAGAGATAACTCAAACCAATACAGATAGTCCTCTCCAAAAGATGCGTCACTCTTCCCCCTCTCTCCAACTGGTAAGTTGTAGCTTGCCTCTTAGAAATGAGCAAGTGTGTTGTGTGTCAAAGTGAGGTGCTGGCCTCTCTATATATACAAGTCTGGCACGTGTGAAGTGTCTCTTCACTGGCAGGGCCGACTTCTCAATCTGGGTGGGTAAACTCACCTTTATTATATTTCTGGGTCTCAATAATAACTGCTGGGGCCGACTTCTTA
>SNQJ01S0114942.1:9890-28125 GCA_010110895.2 Picea sitchensis
GTATTTTTGTGTCCATGTGGGAAAGGGTGGGTGGGTGGGAAAACCTTTCAACAAATAAATCTTCTAATATTTCCCAATTGGTAATGGTACCTGGAAGCAATGAACAATACCATTCAAGAGCATTCCCATGTAGAGTTTGAAAGAATAATCTACATGTAACATTATCTTTATTGAGATTGAAAATTTCACATGCACATTGGAATCTAAACAAACGTTTCTATGCATCCTCCAAAGTATTCCCAAAGAATGTAGAATTTTTTTCCATAGAAATATTGGGCATCTGAAAATTTTCTTCTGGTATATTTAAAGGGTTTCTATGTAGTCACCTTCTTCCTTGGGAACTTCTACTCTTTGTTGCATCTTGTAAATCCATTGATGGGCTTGTTGGAGAATATAAATAAGTATTATGTTATAAATAAGATTCTTTGGTGAAGTCACCATGATGATTTTATTGAAAATTTAAATTTTTTTCAATAGATTCACTAGGGAAATGGCTCTTCTCGATTTTTGATAGTTCTTGGTTCTTTGAAAATTTTGATATTTTACTTGTCCCCAAAAGATATTGAAGCATTATTCTGATGTATCTAGAACAAGTAACTATTTTATTGAATCTTTCTTTTGAAATATTGAACCATTGAGACTCTAGTTCCTCAATCAGATTTGAAACAAGGCCCCAAACATATTGAAAATAAATCGATCTCTAGTATGGTCACCAAAAATGTTGATGCTTGGATACATCAAGGACCGGAACAATAACCTCATGAGGACATAGTCCCCCTTCATTTTTATAGAGGTGGTTCTTCTCTTTGGCTAAAATATATATCTTTGAATATCTTGGAGTAGGGAGAGTGTTAGGGAGAAAACCCCAAATATTTATTGCTTGGATTTAAATGAAAATGGTTCTTCAATAACCTAGTATGATATTTGTGTGCAACAAGAAGTTATTTACAAATAAAATATTGAAGAGGACCTTCAATATCAGAAAATATAAATACTCAAAACAACATATGTAATCCTCTATAGATACATTCATATCTCCTCACAAGGGAAAGGGGAGAATATTTATGATCATCTCAAAGAATTTTAAAATAATATTGCAGTTAAAATGAAATATAAATCGATAGGTGAACCTCAAATATCTCATACTTAAAACTCAAAGTTACAAGATACAATCAAGATCAACCCCGAAAGTAATTGTTTGTGGAGTCTTTCTCATAAGATATATCTAACAATATACAAAACCCATTTGACATTCACATATATGGCTTCAAATTATCCATGATCATATATGAAAATTCATGGAAGATTACAAGAAAAAAACACTTGAGAACTCAACCCCATGATTGTTTCAAGAATACAAACACAAAGCTTTGAGAAAACAGTGTATAAGAATAAAAGAATGGAGAAAAATGAAAATATTTTCTTGCTGATCAAAATCTTGATTACATAATGATTGTTGGTATGTTTCCTTCCTTCTCCTTTGAATTCCATATCAACAATAAATTATGGCACTCATGAAGCCTCTATTTTGCCTTTTTAAAAGAAATGTTCTTCTAACTACTTGACTAGTTATGGTTTTTCCTTTTTCTCTTTGAATTCCTTTTTCTTTTTTAGAAAAACATTTTAATTAATCAAACATTGGAGTCTCATTAATCAGATGAATTCATTTATATTCATTCTTTAAAGTGGGCCCCAAAAATCTTTAAATATATATTTTTTAAATAAACTTTTATTTCGAATAATTTTTAATTTGATGCCTCCTTTAAGAGATGATTGTGTTTTAATTTCCTGGAAAGGATGTGGATATTTTAATCCCTTTAAACCACTTCTGATGTGATACTCATCGTCTTAACTTTCTAACTGTATAAAGTTTCCCAAATTCGTCGCCTAGATCTCAAGATATAGCTCGTGAAGTTGACTTGTCACGCAGACCCATTAAAAATGAATCTGGCTGATATTTTAATTTTTGTTGAAAATTTAACAACCTTCAATAATTTAAACCTATATGACCATCTTCTACATTGAAATACCTTTCCAATAGTATACAGTTTGCGTGATTACGACACCCGAAGCTCAATCTATGGCCTCCGCAAGATGAACACTCAACCACCGTCGATCAAAATTGATGGGCAAATCTCATCCCTTGGATTTAATTTACTTTTCTTCATACATACTTGAATTTTTATTCATACAAGTTATCCCAAATGCATGGGATATTACAAATATTCATGGTATATAATACTAAGTGTTTCATACACTTATCAAGAAACAAAGAAGAGAAGAAATTATGGAGCTTAGAGGAATCGACCCTTGGAAAATTGTTGAATAAAATGATAATTTTTTGGAACCCCTTCATTGTCCACCTCATGACCAGTTAGAACTGATTCATCGATGAGTCATTGCTGAATTATTTTTTCTCATATCCCACGTGTCAAAATCTCATTAGATGCCAAATATAACCAATAATATGCCGCCATGTGTCACAAATTGTGTGATGCCATATGGACAGATCTTACTGGTTTGAAATGTAATGTATGAAACTTGAGAAAATAATTTAAGTATGGGAGGATGTACAAGAGGGTCGGTGAAGGGAAAATTGTGGGTAGTGGAATTCGAGGGTGTAGTTTGTAGGCTGCGAGGATGAGTTGGCGGGTTGGGGAGTGAGGGATGACTAGTGTCTGCCCACCCACAAGCTATACTACTTTAAAAACGTTTAAGGAAGGAGAGGGTAAGGAAATGAGAGGGAACGAGAGTAATTTTTAGGTGGCAGATGGACAAGGGTGATGTAATCGGGAAGGTAAAGTGTAGGTAGCAGAGCTAGGAACATGTCGGGTTCGTGGGGATGTGAAGGTGAGGGAAGTGATGAGATGAGTCCGTGAACCCGATGAGGAGATGAGGGAATAGTCTCAAAAATGACTAAAGTGTGGAGAATAGTGGAGAATATGGGAGAAGAGTGTAAATGTGTTGAACCTGCATAGAATAGATCTAGCTAAACAATGATACACACATTTGCAGAGAGAATTGGAGAAAGAAGAAGAAGGAGAGAAAGAATAGAAAGAATTCTCAATAATCGTTTGAAAAATGAATAGTTTACACATGATATACTCTGTATATCTCAATGAATGCGCCATAGTGGTGGTCTAGAGTGATTTGGACACACACCAACAGTTACAGGAGTGAACTACTATATAGTCTAGTCTCTCAGGCAATTATGGGAGTCAACTGCCACCTAGTTGAGTTAAATAGTCAACTAGTCTTCAGTTAACTGACTGACTAGAGAGTAGTAAGGAGTTAACTCAGGGAATCAAGGCTAATGTGCCAGTTTGGTGATGATCCCAAGGCAAGGTCGAATTAGCATGGTGATGATCCCAATGTTGCATGGTGATAAAACCAATGCAACATCTGCAGCTGCTCAACTCAACTGGTCAAACTGAGGTGTCAACTGATAGAGAATATTCTCAAGGTGGAATATTCTCCCTAAATAGGAAGCTGGACAATGAATGAGTATGACTAACAAACAAAGAATAACCTTGGGAAAAAGAAAACCTAGGTGTGTGTGTGAAGTAACTCCCAACAAAGGTGGGGAGTAAAGTGTGGAGAGAGAGATGTTGGAGTGAAAATTCTAGGGTGTTGATGAATGAAAGAGGAGAGGGAGGGAGGTGTGAGAATCATCAGAGCCAAATCTAATTGGTAGAATTATAGGAGAGAGGAGAGAAGTGTTGGATCATGTTGTAGCCATTGATGTCAATAGTTTGTCATTGATACCAATGGTTTGATTACTTAGGAAGTGTTGGATCATGTTGTATTGATGTAAATGAACTGGTTTGATTGGTTGTCATTGGATTTGATGTCAAGTAGGTGATTTATATGATTCCCTTGATGAGAATATTATATATTGAGTAAGAGTAATTGATGCAAGGTAAACAAATGGATGAACTCTAAAGTGGATTATATAATTGAAAACCCTCACGGGAGGCAGCTTTATGGATTGGGTTATCCTAGAAGAATGGTTGGAGGGACCCAAAGCTTCTCATTATTGTCTTATCATGGTTGGTAGGGTGCACAAATGGATGAACTCAAGTGGTCCCCTTAAGGTTAAAGCCCTCCACGGAGGCAGCTTTATGGATTACAGGTTATCCTAGAAGAATGGTTGGGACCCAATACTTGTAGAGAATAACAGAGATGAAGAAGATCAAAAGGAAATTGTTGGTGACTATCCTAGATGGATGGTGGCATGCACTTCCTGCATTTAAATTGTATGTGGAATGTCCTGCTCCTCTGGTTTGAGAGTTATGGCTTCTGAGAGTTGAAGGACCCTCACATGAGGGTTTGAAGCCCCCAAAGTCAAAGGAAGTCAAAGTGACCTAAAAAGAAGAGAGAAATGATAAAGTAAGATTTGAAAATCAAGAAGGAATATTTATGGAAAATGGTTAACCTTACAAAAGAAATAAGGAAAATAGGTTAAGTGACCTAGAAGTGGGTTAATATTATTTATTCAAGGTGGATTATTTAAATAATCCAAGAGAAGTGACAAAATCAAAATGATAAAATAGGTGAAAAATCAAGAAGGATTATTTATGGAAAATGGTTTAACCTAAAAATAAGGAAAATAGGTCAAAATTGTTGATGACTAGAAATGGAGTAAGCTCTTATTTCAATAGCCAATTTAGTGGAGGAAGTAGAAGTGGACCCAAGCCTAAAATAAGAGGAAAGTGAGGCCAAGTGACCTAGAAAATGATTTTAAGGAAGCTACCCGGAGAGTATAAATAAGAGGCAGACTCTCTCATTTTAATAACACTTGAGGCTATATTGAATGTCACATGTTTCTGGGGTTTACCAATGATATCTTAGCCAAAGTGCAGGAGAGGAAGTAGAGAAAGCTCAGAATGACCGAAAATGCAAGGAAGGGATAAATTCTTTTGAGGTGCTTTCTATGGTATGTTATTTTCAGATTCATCTCCCCATTTTAGCTATAACTTTTTTTCTATAATGATTCAGATCCTTAAATTTCTATGAAGGTGAGAAAAAATATCCAAGTATCCATGGTTCCAAAAGAATTCCAGCTTTATTAGGTCGTTGTATTTTTGGGAGTTACACTACTCCTGTGGGATGGGGTTTGTGTGATCCTGAAGCTGGTCAAAATTGTTTCGGGTAAAAACATAACTTCTTCATAACAGTCAAAATGAAGTGAGACCAAATGTAACTAGGTTTTGAGTAGGGCTGTGAGTATTCTGTGTAACAGTTTCAGATCATTAATCAAATGTATTTTGTGGGGCACGCTCTACAAAGGACGCTCTCTAGACAAAGCCAGAATTCATGGAGTGTCTATCACTTTTATACCGCTCCCATACAGGAAGGTTCCAAGTAGTGCTACTTGGAGGAATTACATAAAACCTGCTTGAAGAACATTGTGTATCAGTTTCAGGTCTTTTATGCCATTCTAGGAGTTCAAAGTTATGATTACTTCAAGTTAGGGTTGTTGACTGATAAAAAACTAGGCATGTGAAAGGACTAAAGAAAAGTTTGATGAAATGCTAGTCTCTTTAACACATCCAAAGTTAAGGAAGGTTTGCGGGAATAGCGATCAGATACACAGTCTATTCTGAGGCACAAATCAGATTTTGATGATGAAATTGATGAGGGCTTTTGGTTGCTTGAGGTACATGTTAGTGAGTACATGGTTGGGAATAAAGTAGTTGATGGGATTGGCACATACATGAGGTGTATAGTTAGTATTTGGGTGTTGCATATTGATTAAGGTCAATTGTTGATGATTGGTTGGCACATGATTACAGGTACGACTTGGTACATGGTTGGATACGCACTTGTTTATAGATACGGGTTTGATTCTGGTTGGTGCATGGTTGATGCACTTGTTTACTTAACATAGGTTGGTGCATGGTTGATGCTCTTACTTATAGTGCAGTTACACTTTCTCTGTTGAGAGTTATTGCATACCATCTCGGTTGATCAGAATGCAAGATGGAGTCTTTCATTATAGAGTGAGTGCTCTTGTAGAGTTGTACTCTATTGGGTTGTTGCTGATAAACCCCAAGTTGTCATGTCCAAGTAATGAAAAAGAAAAGAATTGTACATACATCTTGTGTTCTTTGTGTTTCATTGTGGTGATGACTTGTTGATGAAATATATTGTGATATGTTTTCTCACATCTAAGCGGTTATAAATGACAACACAATGGGTAATGAATAACTGGTTATAAATGACAACAATGGGTAATGAATAAATGTTGAATGCTAATTGATGAGTTTTTGTGCAAGAGGGCAGTTTTGGGAAAAAGAGCCCCACACTCATTCACCCCCCCCTCTAAGTGTGGTAGGTGTGTCCAACAAGGAGAACATGATACTTATAAATATTCTTCAAAATCAGACCTCTTGACAAGATCTTTAGTAACTTAGGCATATGGAAACATATTTTTGATCCGAAAATGCATGGTGAAGCTGAAACCGAGGGCTATAGAATGAATTTATAAAAGTTCAAAAAAGGTCTTGTTTTGATATCAAGGCTTTTATGAATCCAAGAGTGGGAAAATATAAATGACCAAATTTTGGTCAACAACTAACTCCAACAAATGGACAATGACCCCATGTGGGTTGCTGAGAACACCAGAATCTCAAGACCAATTTCCTTCTTCATTGGGCTATGGATTCATATTCAAAATGAACTCTTGTAATTCTTCTTCTTTCATGGAGTTATCTTCAAACTTCAACATAAATAATGCCTTATTGTGCAAAACTTGAACTGAGAAATAAACTATGTATAAGAAGATCTACCTACCCTATCCTACTTGGAGGAAAGAGGTAATTTCAGGTGTAGGTAGATTTCCAATGGAGCCATTCGAGCATCCAATTGACTTGTGAAATGGGTTCYAGYAGTAMGAAAAATATTATGGCTGCTACTAATAAATCAAGAGCATGAAAATCAGGAGCATGCCCAAAATGTACCRCAATGGGATCAAGCAATGTGTGCAGAAGACTTGTTTTCATTTGTGGGATGACAATGCTTTTGAACCAATATTCAATATAATCTATTCTTGGCTGCCCAAGAGTGTTGTTATCTTTAGTCAAATGAGAAATTTCTTTCTTGAAAGAATTTTCTTTTTCTTTTTTCTCCACATTCAAAATTCTTGTTTCACTCGCGATGTCTTGGCAATGTTCTTATTCTATGCAATGAATACCTTCTTTGTTCTCAAAATTGTTTTCTTCCATTAATTCTTCTTTATTTTGGCTGAATTATTCTTGCATATTTGATGGAGATTATTTAATTTCTTCCTCATATGGAGTATATGAGAGGTTGATATTTTTTTTCTTGGTCTTTGGAATTAGTGCCTTCATTTTCAGCAACAAGATTTGATTTAGAAAAGTCTTGCAGTGTTTCATTATATTCTTCTTTTGAATCATTCATTTAATCTTTTTGTATCTATGTGGGAGAGGGTGGGTGGGAAAACCTTTCAACAAATAAATCTTCTAATATTTCCCAACTGGTAATGGTACCTGGAAGCAATGAACTATACCATTCAAGAGAATTCCCATGTAGAGTTTGCAAGAATAATCTACATGTAACATTATCTTTAGTGAGATTGAAAATTTCACATGCACATTGGAATCTAAAAAAATGTTGCTTTGCATCCTCCAAAGCATTCCAAAAGAATTTAGAAAATTTTTCCATAGAAATATTGGGCATCTGAAAATTTTCTTCTGGTAGATTTAAAGGGCCTCTATGTAGTTGCCTCCTTCTTTGGGAGCTACTGCTCTTTGTTGCATCTTGTAAAGCCATTTATGGGCTTGTTGGAGAAGATAAATAAGTATTTTGATATGAATAAGATTCTTTGGTGATGTCACCATGATGATTTTATTGAAAATTTGAAATCTTTTCAATAGATTCGCTAGGGAAATGGGCCTTCTCAATTTTTGATAGTTCTTAGCTCTTTGCAAATTTTGATTTTTTACTTGTCCACAAAATATATTGAAGCATTTTTCTGATGCATCTAGAACAAGTAGCTATTTTCTTGAAGCTTTGTTTTGAAATATTGACCCATTGAGAGTCTGGTTCCTTAATCAGATCTAAAACAAGGCCTTAGACATCTTGAAAATAAATCGGTCCCCAGTATGGTCGCAAAAAATTATGATGCTCAGATATGTCAAGGATTAGAACAACAACCTCATGAAGACATTATTCCCGCTTCATTTTTAGAGAGGTGATTCTCCTCTTTGGCTAAAATATATATCTTTGAATATCTTGGAGTAGGGAGAGTGCAAGGAAACAAACCCCAAATATTTATTGCTTGGATTTTAATGAAAATGGTTCTTCAATAACTCAGTATGATCTTTATGTGTAGCAAGAAGTTCTTTATCAATAAAAGATAAAAGATGAGCTTCAATGTCAGAAAATATAAATACTCAACACCACATATGTAATCCTCTATAGATACATTCATATATCCTCATAAGGGAAAGGAGAGAATATTTATGATCATCTCAAAGAATTTTAAAAGAGTATTGCAGTTAAAATGAAAGGGAAATTGATAGGTCAACCTCAAATATCTCATACTGAAAACTCAAAGTTACAAGATACAATCAAGATCAACCCTGAAAGTAATTCTTTGTGGAGTCTTTATCATAAAATATATCTAACAATATACAAAACCCATTTGAAAGTCACATATATGGATACAAATGCTCCATGATCATATATGGAAAGTCTTGGAAGATTAAAAGAAAAAACACTTTAGAACTCAGCCCCATGATTGTTTCAAGAATACAAACACAAATCCTTGAGAAAACAATGTAGAAGAAGAAAAGGATGGAGAAGAAGGAAAATATTTGTTTTTTGATCAAAATATTGATTACATAATGATGGCTGATATGTCTCCCTCCCACTCCTTTGAATTCCCTCTCAACAATGAATTCTGGCACTCATGAAGCCTCTCTTTTCCCTTTTTAAAAGAATTGTTCTTCTAACTACTTGAGTAGTTATGGTTTTTCCTTTTTCTCTTTGAATTCCTTTTTTTTTAGAAAATCACTTTAATTAATAAAAAGTTGGAGTCTCATTAATCATATGAATTCATTTATATTTGTGCTTTAAAGTGGGCCCAAAAAATCTTTAAATAAACTTTTATTTCAAATAATTTTTAATTTGATGCCTCCTTTAAGAGATGACTGTTTTTTACCTTTCTGTTAAGGATGTCGATCATTTCATCCCTTAAAACCACTTTTTATATGATACACATCGTCTTATCTTTCCAACGATATAAAATTTTCCCAAATCCGTTGCCTAGATCTCAAGATATGAGCTCATGAAGTTGAGTTGTCACGTAGACCCATTAAAAATGAAGCTGAATGAAATTTTAAATTATATGGAAAATTAAACAACCTTCAAGCCTTTAAACCTATACCATCATCTTCTACATTGAAATACCTTTCCAACGATATAAAGTTTGCATGATTCCGACACCTAGAGCTCAAATTATAGCCTCCGCAAGACGAGCACTCAACCACCATCGATCAAAATTGATGGGAAAATCTCAACCCTTGGATTGAATTTGCTTTTCTTCATACATATTTGAATTTTTCTTCATAGAGGTTATCCCACATGCATGGGATATTACAAATATTCATGGTATTTAATACTAAATGTTTCATATACTTATCAAGAAACAAAGAAGAGAAGAAATTATGGAGCTTGGAGGAATCGACCCTTGGAAAATTGTTGAATACAATAATAATTTTTTGGAACCTTTTCATCGTCCACCTAATGCGTAGTCAACACTGAGGCATTTTTGAGTAATTTCTGAGTCATTTTCAAGTCATATCCCACTATGTCAAAATATCATTAGATGCCAAGTATAACCAATAATACGCCGCTATGTGTCAAAAATTGTGTGTTTCCATATGGAAGGATATTATTGGTTCGGAATGTAATGTAATGAAATTATAGAAAATAAGTTAAGTATGGGAGGATGTATGAGAGGGTAAGTGAAGGGAAAATTGTGGGTAACATAATTTGAGGGGATATTTTTTAGGCTGAGGGGTCGGGTTGGTGGGTTGGGGAGTGAGGTGAGTAAGAGAGTGAGGGATGACTGGTTTCCACCCACCCGCGAGATATACTACTTTAAAAAGTTTAAGGAAGGAGAGGGTAAGGAGATGAGAATGGGAGAGAATAATTTTTATGTGGCGGAGGGATAAGGGTGATGTAAGGTGATGTAAGGGGGAAGGTAAAGTGTAGGTAGAAGAGCTAGGAACATGGTGGGTTTGTAGAGATGGGAAGGTGAGGGAAGTGAGGAGATGAGTCCGCAAACCCGATGAGGAGGTGAGGGAAGTGTCCCAAAAAAGACTAAAGTGTGAAAGATAGTGGAGCATATGGGAGAAGAGTGAGGTAAAGTACAGAGAGAGAGATGTTCAGTGAAAACTCTAAATGTTGAGAATGAAACAAGAGAGGAGGGGTGTGAGGAAATGAAATCGAAATAAAATCTTAGTATGGTAGAATTGTAATATAGGAGAGGAGAGGAGAACATGATACTTACAAAGATTCTTCAAAATAGAACCTATGGACAAGATCTTGAGTAACTTAGGCATACAAAAACAATTTTTTTATTCGAAAAATGTGTTGCAAAGTTGAGAATGAGGGATATAGAATGAACGTATAAATGTTCAAAAAATGTTTTCTTTTGATATCAAGGATTTTATGAATCCAAGAGCGGGAAAATATAGATGACCAAATTTTAGTCAACAATTGGCTCCAACTGCGGGACAATGGCCCCCTGTGGGTGGCTGAGAACACCAGAATCTCAAGATCAACTTCCTTCTCCATTGGGATATGGTGTCATATTCAAGATGAACTCGTTTAATTCTTATTCTTTCATGAATTTATCTTCAAACTTCAATATAAAGACTACCTTATTGTGCAAAACTTGAATTGAGAAATAAACTATGTACAAGAAGATCTGCCTACCCTATCCTACTTGGAGGAAAGACAATTTTAGGTGTAGCTAGATTTCCAATGGGTCCATTTGATCATCCAATTGCCTTGTGAAATTGGCTCCAACAGTAAGAAAACTATTGGAGCCGCTACCAATAAATCAAGAGCATGCCTAAAAAGTACCAGAATGGGATTGAACAATGTGTGCAAAAGATTTGTTTGCATTTGTGGGATGACAATGACTTTGAACCAATATTCAATATAATCTACTCTTGGCTTCCCAAGAGTGTTGTTATCTTCAGTCAAATGAGAAATTTCTTTCTTGAAAACATTTTCTTTTTCTTGTTTCTTGGCAATGTTCTTCTTCTATGCAATGGATACCTTCTTTGTTCTCAAATTTTTTTTCTTCCACCAATTCTTCTTTATTTTGGCTAAATTATTCTTTCATATTTGATGGAGATTTTTTTAATTTATTCCTCATATGGAGTATATGAGAGGATGATATATTTTTCTTGGTCTTTGGAATTCGTGCCTTCATTCTCAACAACAAGATTTGATTCAGAAAATTCTTCCAGTGTTTCATGATATTCTTCTTATGAATCATTCATTTCATCTTTTGTGTCCATGTGGGAGAGGATGGGTGGTAAAACCTTTAAACAAATAAATCTTATAATATTTCTCAATTGGTAATGGTACCTGGTAGCAATGAACTATATTATTCAAGAGCATTCCCACGTTGAGTTTGCAAGAATAATTTACATGTAACATTATCTTTAGTGAGATTGAAAATTTCACATGCACATTAGAATCTAAAAAAATGTTGCTCTGCATTCTCCAAAGTATTCCCAAATAATGTAGAAAAATTTTCCATAGAAATATTGGGCATTTGAAAATTTTCTTCTAGTAGATTTAAAGGGCCTCTATGTAGTCGCCTTCTTCTTTGGGCACTTATGCTCTTTGTTGCATCTTGTAAAGACATTTATGGGTTTGTTGGAGAAGATAAAGAATTATTGTGATATGAATAAGATTCTTTGGTGAAGTCATCATGATGATTTTCTTGAAAATTTGAAATATTTTCAATAGATTCGCCAAGGAAATGGCCCTTCTCGATTTTTGATAGTTCTTGGTTCTTTACAAATTTTGTTTTATTACTTGTCCCCAAAAGATATTGAAGCATTGTTCTAATGCATCTAGAACAAGTAAATATTTTCTTGAATCTTTATTTTGAAATATTGAACCATTGAGACTCTGGTTCCTCAATCAGATCTGAAACAAGGCCTTAAACATTTTGAAAATAAATCGATCCCTAGTATGGTCACAAAAAATGTTGATGCTCAGATCTGTCAAGGACCAAAACAACAACCTCATGAGGACATTAGTCCGCCTTCGTTTTTAGAGAGGTGGTTCTCCTCTTTGACTAAAATATATATCTTTGAATATCTTGGAGTAGGAGAGTGCTAGGAAACAAAACCCAAATATTTATTGCTTGAATTTAAATGAAAATGGTTCTTTAATAACCCAGTGTGATCTTTGTGTGCATAAATGAGTTATTTACACACAAAGGATTGAAGAGGAGATTCAATATAAAAAAATATAAATACTCAACACCACATATGTAATCCTCTATAGATACATTCATATCTCCTCACAAGGGAAATGAAATAATATTTCTGATCATCTCAAATATTTTTAAAAGAGTATTGTAGTTAAAATGAAAGGGAAATTGATAGGTCAACCTCAAATATCTCATACTTAAAACTCGAAGTTACAAGATACAGTCAAGATCAACACCGAAAGTAATTCTTTGTGGAGTATTTATCATAAAATATATCTAACAATATACAAAACCTATTTGATAGTCACATATATGGCTGCAAATGATCCATGATCATATATGAAAAGTCTTGGAAGATTACAAGAAAAAACACTTGAGAACTCATTCCCATGATTGTTTCAAGAATACAAACACAAAGCTTTGAGAAAACAGTGTAGAAGAAGAAAATAATGGAGAAGAATGAAAATATTTGTTTGTTGATCAAAATATTAATTACATAATTATGGATGGTATGTCTCTCTCCTTCTCCTTTGAATTCCCTCTCAATAATGAATTATGGCATTCATGAAGCCTCTCTTTTCCCTTTTTAAAAGAAATGTTCTTCTAACTACTTGAGTAGTTAGGGTTTTTTCTTTTTCTCTTTTAATTCCTTTTTATTTTTTTGGAAAATCACTTTAATTAATACAACATTAGAGTCTCATTAATGATTTGAATTCATTTATATTTTTTTCTTTAAAGTAGGCCCCAAAAACCTCTAAATATATATATATTTTTAAATAAACTTTTATTTCGAATAATTTTTAATTTGTTGCCTCCTTTAAGATATGACTATGTTTTACTTTTCTGGTAAGGATGTGGATATTTTAAGCCCTTGAAACCAATTATTATTTGGTATTCATTGTATTATCTTTCCAACTATATAAAATTTTCCCAAATCCGTCACCCAGATCTCAAGATATGAGCTCGTGAAGTTGAGTTGCCGCGCAGACCCATTAAAAATGAAGTTGATTGATATTTTAGTTTCTATAGAAAATGTAGAAACCTCCAAGCCTTGAAAATTATACCATCATCTTATATGTCAAAATAAATTTCCAACAGTATAAAGAGTACACGATTCCGACACCCAGAGCTCAAGTTATGGCCTCTGCAAGATCAACACTAAACCACCGTCGATCAAAGTTGATGGACAAATATTAGCCCTTGGATTGAATTTTATTTTCTTCATATAGATTCAAGTTTTTATTCATAGATTTTATCCCACATGCATGGGATATTACAAATATTCATGGTATACAATACTAAGTGTTTCACACACTTAACAAGGAACAAAGAAGAGAAGAAATTATGGAGCTTGGAGGAATCATCCCTTGGAAAGTTGTTGAATAAAATAATATTTTTTTGGAACCCCGTCATCCTCCACCTCATGTCCAGTCATCATTGAGTCATTTCTAATTCATTTTCAAGTCATATCCCATGTGATAGAATCTCATTAGATGCTAGGTATAACCAATAATATGCCGGCATGTGTCACAAATTGGGTGCTACCATATGGAAGGATCTTATTGGTTTGGAATGTAATGTAATGAATCTTGAGAAAATAAGTTAATTATGGGAGGATGTATGAGAGGGTAAGAAGTCGAGGGGGTGGTTTGTAGGCTGCGGGGATGGGTTGGTGGGTTGGGAAGTGAGGAATGACTAGTGCCCGTCGTCCTGCGAGCTATATTACTTTAAAAAAATTTAAGGAAGGAGAGGGTAAGGAGATGAGAGGGGGCGAGAGTAATTTGTAGGTAGAAAATGGCTAAGGGTGACGTAGGGTGATGTAAGGGGGGAGGTAAAGTGTAGGTAGCGGAGCTAGGAACATGGTGGGTTTGCGGGGATGGGAAGGTGAGGGAAGTGAGGAGATGAGTCTGTGAACCCGATGAGGAGATGAGGTAAGAGTCTAAAAAAGACTAAAGTGTGTAGACTAGTGGAGCGTATGGGAGAAGAGTGATGTAAAGTATGGAGAGAGAGATGTTGAGTGAAAAATTTAAGTGTTGAGAATGAAATAAGAGAGGAGGGGTGTGAGGAAAATAAATATAAATAAAATCTAAGTATGGTAGAATTGTAATATAGGAGAGGAGAGGAGAACATGATACTTAGAAATATTCTTCAAAATCGAACCTCTGGACAAGATCTTGAGTAACTTAGGCATACAAAAAAATATTTCTAATCTGAAAAATGCATGGTGAAGCTGAGAATCAGGGTTGCAGAATGAACTTATAAAAGTTCAAAAAATGTCTTCTTTTGATATAAAGGATTTTATGAATCCAAGAGCAGGAAAATATAGTTGACCAATTTTTGGTCAACAACTAGCTCTAATTGCGGGACAGTGACCCCTTGTGGGTTGTTGAGAACACCAGAATCACAAGACAAGCTACCTTCTCCATTGGGATATGGAGTCATATTCAAAATGAACTCTTGTAATTATTCTTCTTTGATGGAGTTATCTTCAAAATTATATATAAATATTGTCTTATTGTTCAGAACGTGAACTGAGAAATAAACTATGTACAAGAAGATCTAGATACCCTATCCTACTTGGAGGAAAGAGACAATTTTAGGTGTAGGTAGATTTCCAATGGAGACATTCGAGCATCCAATTGACTTGTGAAATGGGCTCCAACAATAAGAAAAATATTGGGGTTGATACCAATAAATCAAGAGCATGAAAATCAGGAGCATGCCCAAATTGTACCACAATGGGATCGAACAATGTGTGCAGAAGACGTGTTTGCATTGACGAGATGGCAATGCTTTTGAACCAATATTTAATATAATCTACTCTTCGCCACCAAAGAATGCTTCTATCTTCAGTCAAATGAGAAATTTATTTCTTGAAAGAATTTTCTTTTTATTGTTTCTCCACATTCAAGATTCTTGTTTCACTGGCGATGTCTTGGAAATATTCTTCTTCTATGCAATGGCTACCTTATTTGTTCTCAAAATTGTTTTCTTCCACCAATTATTCTTTATTTTGGTTGAATACTTCTTGCATATTTGATGGAGATTATTTAATTTCTTCCTCATATGGAGTATATGAGAGGATGATATATTTTTCTTTGTCTTTGGAATTTGTGCCTTCATTTTCAACAAAAAGATTTGATTAAGAAAACTATTGCAGTGTTTCATGATATTCTTCTTCTGAATCATTCATTTCATATTTTTGTGTCCATGTGGGAGAGGCTGGGTGGGTAAAACTATCAACAAATAAACCTTCTAATATTTCCCAACTGGTAATGTTACATGGCAACAATTAACTATACCATTCAAGAGCATTCTCACATAGAGTTTGCAAGAATAATCTACATGTAACATTATCTTTAGTGATATTGAAAATTTCACATGCACATTGGAATCTAAACAAATGTTTCTCTGCATCCCCCAAAGCATTCCCAAAGAATGTAGAAAATATTTCCATAGAAATAGAGGGCATTTGAAAATTTTCTTCCGGTATATTTAAAGTGCCTCTATGTAGTCGCCTTCTTCTTTGGGAACTTCTACTCTATGTTCCATCTTGTAAATCCATTGATGGGATTTTTGGAGAAGATAAAGAAGTATTGTGATATGAATAAGATTCTTTGGTGAATTCACCATGATGATTTTCTTGAAAATTTGAAATCTTTTCAATAGATTCGCCAGGGAAATGGGCCTTCTCGATTTTTTATAGTTCTTGGTTCTTTGAAAATTTTGATATTTTACTTGTCCCCAAAAGATATTGAAGCATTGTTCTGATGCATCTAGAATAAACAACTATTTTCTTTAATATTTCTTTTGAAATATTGAACCATTGTGACTTTGTTTCCTCAATAAGATCTGAAAGGAGAGAATATAATCCTCTATAGATACATTCATATCTCCTCACAAGGGAAATGAGAGAATATTTATGATCATATCAAAGAATTTTAAAATATTATTGTAGTTAAAATGAAAGGGAAATTGATAGGTCAACCTTAAATATCTCATACATTGTTATCACATGCTAATTTTTTTTATGCGAAATCAAGACTTCAAAATTTACCGGAACACTAAAACTAGTTTGGAAGCCTGTTAAACTAGAGAAGGGGATAAATATGGTAGTAAATAACTAAATATATCAAGAGCACTAAGATGATGGGGCCCGATGTGTCGCAGATCATGAACTCTCAAGATCAACGATCGAGGAAGATTTCAGGGGGAGAAGCTGTGTGGGGGTTAATTTTGGAGAGCGGACCTGAAATTTAAACCATGGTTTTCATTCGGGGTTACGTGGCACCACCAGGTGAATTTCAGGGTGAAAAGCGGGTTGCCCCAAACCACTTTCTCATGCCCCCGAAAAGCAGAAAAGTATAAAAAGACGGTTTTTCATTTATTTTATTCTATTTTGAATGCTGGACTGTTAAAACCATGGCGCGACCACCATCTTTCAACTACATCTCAACAGTACACTAACTTGGCTCTCCAATTCCACTCATTTTCAAGAAGAAAATTATATCTGAGACATAACATTTCTTGACTTGCAATCAAAGGAGATAATTCGGTTGGGTAAGGCCAAATGCAGTTTTCCAGGGCCTAGAAAATGATGTCTAGAGGTCAATGAAAGACAACGAATCACACGAAGGGTCAAGACAGAGTCAAAGGGCGAAGAGAGGGACTGAAATGCTAGAGAAGTCATAATATGGATTAAGAAACGTCTCTTGCTGATCATTGTAATCAGTTTCAAAATCGAAACCATCCCTTGTAATTGTTGTAATCGGTTTCAAAACCGAAAAGTTTCATTTTAATCATTGNGAAGTGCAAGGGCATGATTTTATCTATTCAGGATTTGAATGTAATTTTCTGAAGCTGAATAGAATACACATGCAGAAGTCTTGAAGTTTCCATGAAAAGATTCTAATGGTGGTGATCTGAGTTTTTTCTCCTCTCTTGTATGTATTTCCTTTATACTTAAATTACATTTTCATTGTCTTCTGTTTAAATTGGATAGTTAAAAGCCTAGAATTCATCTTGTGATGCTCTTGGCTCAAGCAATTTAAACTGTGTTAAGTTCTTCCTAACTAAGTCAGAATTCATTTATTTAATGCTCTGATATAGTTATATGTTTTTCTTTTTTTCTTACACTCTGCAAATTTACAATTTATAACTCAGATTTATTGCCTCATTTATCCTTGATCCTATGAAGAGTTCTACCGACGAGTCAGTGCTTCCATTCATTTCATAATTTTGACTCCATATCCCTAAGCGTCCCTCCCCTTCCTTACCAGCATAATTATAAAAACCCTTCAAAGAAACAAAACCTAGCTATAGATTAAAGAAAAATCATTTATTAAAGACCAAGTGACATGAGAGAGCCCTCTCTGAGCTGAGAAGGCTAGTACCCAAATCTAAAGTGATTTCTAGGTTACCTCTATCGTTTGTTTTATTAGCCAAACAAATTTACAGAGTGCTAACATTCTAGCGCCATTTCCGGGGAGAGAAGGTGAAATATTCCCTGGGAAAAATGACAAGGTTTAGACCTGATTTTTTATGGCGGACAAAGGTAAGAAACAAGAAGGCTATACATTTCCACTCGGAAACTCCAATCAAGCTTCAAATACGATTCAGAGACTCCACTGGAGGACGAGATCCATTGACAGAGGTATGAAAGGATATCATGGGAGAGAACAAGTACCTAAAGTTGAGTATTTTCCAAGACATAGTATTTTATGTTACTAACTACCTTTTGTCCTT
>SNQJ01S0114943.1:0-24079 GCA_010110895.2 Picea sitchensis
GGGTCGGGGCTAAGCCCCGGCCCGACCCCCCTTTCCTTCCAAACATTAATCAACCTTAAATATATGTTTTATAACATGGTAAACAAGGAACAATGGCGGTACTTTGGTTAGCGAAGAGTTATGAAGTCGTTAGTGTGGGGGGAGGTCCGGGGGTCGAACCCCACGGACTCCCAATACAATTTTATATAACCAAATGAACAAAATGAAGGGGACACGAGGCGCCCATGGATTGGGCCACGTGTCCTCATATTACTTGCCACCAATTGGACACGTGTCACCATCCAATATGCCAGCAACCAACCAATAAACAACTACCACGTCATCACCGTACGGACTATACGGACAGATACAGTCAGCATCCAAAAATTTTGCCTGTTTGGCTTGGCGGACAGATCGCGATATCTCCTTCATACGGACTCCATTTGAGAAAGTAAATATACCGCCGGAATCAAGAAGACGAGACAGACGCAATGGCACTGTTTTCGTCGCATTCCAAGCACTTTGAAAATTGAGCAAAATTTGATCCCCTGATCAATCCATTTGCATCCAATGGGCTTTTTATGTTTAGGCAATTCTGTCAATTCTCAAGTATTGTTTTTCATTATAGATTCATATTCTTCCTCCATTGCATTTTGTCATTCATCATGTTCATTTGCTTCATCAAAACTCATGGGTTCTATGACATTTGAAATGCTACTCATTAGGGCATAGTCTCTATACCTCTTAGGGAGTCGAACTTGTCGTGAATATCTTCTCAACTGAGTATCTTCCTCCCCACTTTGTGAAAATCTGTCTTCGCCTCTAGGTGAACTGTGACTGCTTGAAGTGTCCATATCACTGAGTCCTTCTTGTTGTTGTTGTCGTTGCGGTTATGGTTGTTGTTGTGGTGACTATTGTTGTTGTTGCTCTTATTTAACTCCTTCATCAAGAAGTCTATGTCATTCCTCATTGTTATCGGACTAATCGGTAGGTGCGGACACTAACAGATCTCCCTAGATCCACCTGGATCTAGAATAAAACAGGACAAGACATGACTATTTCCCTAAGTTTTGACCATTGAATTAACTAGTAGGAAGGAACAAGTAACATACCTTAATATCGCTTCCTAGGGTCTCTGTTGCTCCCGCTTCGCTCCGGTGCTCTCATGAGGTCAAGACCAAGACAACACAAACCAACCAAAGTGAAGATAGCAAAATATATTCAACAGTCGACCTATGTGTATGATCAAGGAATTACACAATAAAGTGGAAATAGCTTTATGGGAAAGGGACATGCCACTGTATCATATTGATTGAAAGTAAAGATTACAACCTGATCTCCTTGATGTTGCAAGCTTCCTTTCGATGGATCTTGGATCCAACACACACACTTGCTCAATCATTGTATGAAGAAGACCAAATCCTCTTGATAGACTTGCTAGAGTCTTCAAGTTACTGTTCAGGCTAAGTCCTTCACACAATTCTTTCACCAATTCTCCAATGAATCTTGCTTAACCTTTTCCATGAGAATTCCCTCAATATATAAGAGAGAATGAGTTAGTTACTTGGATAAGAATGATCCCACAATATCAGGGAATCCAGTACAAGGATAACCATTCGAATGCCAACCCATCCTTCTAGAAGATTCCCTTCTAAAAACATCGAGAATTCATCTTTTTCCATGCTTTAGGAAGAGTTCGCACCCTAGCTATTCAACACGGTGCGAGAAGTTCGCACCCCAGCTTAAAGAAATCTGCGAGAATCAGGCATTCTCGCACCCTGGGATACTAGTAGCCTACGAACCCTCTTCAAAAATGAGTTTTCTGGGAAGAGATGAAAGTAACTTTTCTCAGGAGAAAGTTCTTATGAAGAGCATGAGTACACCATCATCAATACATCATCATGACGACCAAAATCATGGGTAACAGAATGCCCCCCAAAGTATGAGGTTGGAACTAGTGACAGCCAAAAGACTTTGTAAGTTGCATGTGTGTGTCGGAAACTAGGAGCACACTTAATCGGAAACCTACGAACAACCAAGCATCTGCAGAATATCATATATATTAATTCTGAGGTAGGCATTCCCATACTCAGATCATAGACTGATGACATTGTAGACATGGGTCATGGCCACCAATCATACACTGTGGATCCATGTCGTCAAAATATAGCATAGCCACCAGGAATACACTGTGGATCTATGCGAGAAATTTCAAATTAAGACGACATAGCGACGAAACACACACAGTGGATCTATATGCCACAAATTATACAGACTCAATCGCAACCTGGACAAAAAGATAATATCCAGGGTCTTCAATCTCGTCGCTCAAAAGTATGAATCTAACCATGTAATTACATGTGTCGAAGTCGAACATGGCAGAAACCACTTGATTACCGGTCATTGATGAAACCGTTAACAAGTGCGAGGGAAATCACCATTGATGTCAATGACTCCCAAGGTACTCTAGTACAATCCATCGAGTGTGAATGAATGAGTTGAAGTCGAACATCCGATGGAATCTTTCGATCAGGGATCAATGATAGAAATCCACTGTCGAAAGCGAGGAAATCTGCCATTGAGTCATGCAAGCTCCAAGGTACCAAAGAATTTCTAAGTCTTGATTCTGGATAATGAGTTGAAGTCGACGGAACAAAACTCATCATAGGAGGGCCTTGATATATCCCCCATCAATGACACGAAATGAGTAACAGATTTTGAAGGTGAAACAGAGTATGGTGTAAACTGCACTGGACACAGGGAAGGCCGACATGGAAAGAATGGATAACTGCAGATGGTCGATTCAATAAAGGTTTCAGATGGACTTCTCTTGAACATATGAATGACACGACCAATGATTTGGCAGCATTGACTCAAAGACAACACAGGAAATGACCTTGTAGTAAATCAAATGAGAGACAAATGGATTTCCCAAACCGGCTTCAAATGATGAATAGGGGGTGTCATGTTCCAGAGCGACACTTACTGCCAATCAATACGAAGATGATAACATATCCCTTTCCAAATTTTCCCCCACCATTTCTGGCGAGTACCTCTTTATTTTTACGCAAGCTTGAGGAGGATAACATATGCTTGTTGATATAAGTTTATCCTTCGGATAAGTCCTTCGAAGTATGTTTAACGAACCCTAAGAAGGAGTGGTTCGATCCCATTACGGGTCTGTCAATGTTTGTTTAACGAGTCCAGAGATAGAAAACTTGAAGGTTTTTCATGATTATAGAGTTTGGAAAAACACTTAAAAGAGAACTCTCTCGGATGAGACCGAAAAAGAGATAAATTATCGCTCATCAGACGCTTACTTCAGATACTTTATCGAGCGTTAAAATAGAAAGGTCGCTCGGCTATCTTTTCATGTTTAGAGAGTCTGAAAAAAGTTTAAAGAGGACTCCATGGGGGGTTCCTTTTTCGTATAACCTTGTTGAGCCCGAAAAAAGTGATAAAAGTATGCTCGATCGCGTTCTTATGTATTTTCGAGCGCAAGAACGGACAAAGACTACGCTCGAGGTTTTATACAAAAACCATAAAAAACAATCAAAACACGTGATAACAAAGAGAAAATATGTCTGCATCCTTATTTAGGAACATCCAAGTCATTACGCCTGCAAAAGCTACACTCAAAATGACATTAGGGATTAGGGTTTAATAGATAAATAATCATAAAAAACCAAATGACATAGTAAAAGTAAATAAAAAGGAGTAAATACTCTTTTTACCATATCATTTTTACCTTTCCACTATTTGAGCTCAAAAACCCCTCTTTTACCCTCAAAGTTCGACGTCAGATTGCGAGAGTTACGAGCGTCCATTCAGCGAGTCGTCGGCGACAGTGAGGTAGGCTCTTTGTCCTTTACATTTTCATGGTTTAATTTTGCATTTCCATGGGTTAAAAATCCATTTTTAAATTGATTTAGTGAGCCCTACTTGTGCGCTGCCATTCTCGCAAGTGGGCTACACGGGACCTGCGAGAATGGGGTGTTCTCGCATGTGAGCCCATAGCAGCCTGTGAGGTTCTCGCACTGTGCACAAAAGGCACCTGCGAGAACCGCAAAACGCAAAAAAAAATTAAAAATTTACCCAATGAAAGATAACCAAATCATGAAAAAAGTTGCTAATCTTGTTTTTGTGTTCCTTATGCAGATATTTGGCCATCAAAATGGTTCTTGAATGGCGCGAAAGGGAGCACGAAGAAGACAATGTAATTGCCGGAAATCATCCACCTACTATTGCTGCTTTGAGAGATTGTGGCCTCTTGAAATACTTTTGTATCCCGGGCATGAGGGCCCAAGTCAGGTTATTAGAGTACCTAGTGCGTATGTGGGATCCCAGCAGGTGTTTCATGTGGGGGTCCACACACTGCCAATAGATATTGAGGACATTTAATTTTTGACTGGATTGTCACGGCGGGGGTACTATGTGAGCCTGACTGGTAGCAGAGGTGGTGAGCTGCCCATGAGTGAGTATTGTCGTTTACACTGCGTTCCCGAGGAAGAGAGAAAGAAAGGAAAAGTGGCTATTTGGGGGATACGATATTTGACCCTTCGTACTATCCTATTCACCATAGCTCGGATGGCTGGGAGTTCTTCTCCTCACATGGCATTACAGAGTTACTTCCAGTATGCTATTGAGTGCACTGAACCTCGGGTTTTCAACTGGGAAAATGCAATGCTTCGTAGCATAAAAAGACAGTTGACCAAATGCAGACGAGGCAACCTAAAGCAATTTGGATACGGATCTTTGCTAGTGTCATTCTTCCTTGAGAGGGTTCCTTTACTGAGGCTGCAAGTTGAGTGGAATTTACCAGCTCCCAGGGATCCAAGGATGCTGAGATGGTGTCAGCTTATGGCCCGGCACGTAGCTGGACCAATCATCAAGTATGATGATACATTCTTTGACTGGCTTCAACCACAGATGTTGATGATTGACGACTATGCTTATGTCGGGTTGGATTTCCGAGGAGATCCGGACTTAGTACTGCCAGAGGATTCTCAGTGGGGGGAACTTGGTAAGAAGCACACACATTTTTCTTTTTAAATGTTTTTTGTGAATTTTTCATATTCAAATGTTTTTGTTTTATATGTTTGTCCAAAGAATAAATACGAAATCGTTGTTGATGTCACAGATGTTGGACCTTATAGACCTCCTGGTACTTCTCTCATTCAGCAGCGAGGAGAGGTAGCGGCAGCGCCACAATGTGCTGAGGATTATCAAGTAGTGGAACAAAATCTAGAGGGCTTAACCGCAGATATTCCAGACATGACTCTGGAAGAGGTTCCACGACGCAATCAACGTCATACTGTAGGAGTGTCAGGGTCCATGAGTCGACTGCTCCGTAGGGTTGCTCGGGCAGTCGTGTGTTACCGTGAACGTCATCCATGACATCACTATGTAGAAGCTATGAGCTTCAGATTTTGACATTTTGGTCTTCGAACAAACTTTTTTTGTAAAAAACTCTTTTGATCGTTATATATACAGACGGCTTCTACCGGTTTATCATGCGTTGTGTGAATATTGATGTGATTGATTTATAAATGATTCAAATGTCTGTCTAATACATAGTTAGCCAATGCATCTGTTAATGTATTTAGACATCTAGGAATATGTTGATATTCAATGTAATCAAAATAACGCTCCAAGAGGCGAATTCACAAATACACCTGTAACAAAGTAGGACTTTGAATAGTGTAGACATTACTTAACTGTAGTACTACAAGCTGCGAATCAAGTCGCACAACCAAATGATGAATTCCGAGCGAGATAGCATCAACCAATAATTCAATAACGACGCTATACTCTGCAATATTGTTGGTCGCACAACCGAGGCACACACCTCGTAAGGAGACAAGTTCATTTGTAGGGGCGTAAATTGTCCATGCAGCGGAAGCAAGGTTCTGAGTACTACGGCTAGTGCCATTAGCGAAGCCAATATAGGGTAGCGAAGACTCTGACATCTGGAAATCAAACACAACGTCACATAAGGGCAGAGACCAGATAACTACAATGGTCTAGACATCATAGCCCTCCATCAGGGTCTGCATCTTGAATTTTCAGTTAATGAAATTCGAGCCATCTAACTTGTTGGCTTCGTTGAGGTAGGTCTCTGCCAGTGGATTTGTCATCGCTGCAAGATAGTCTCTGCAAGTGAATCATCAAGAATATGCAAAACTTTCATCAAGTGTTGAGCAGTTCGTCGCTCTGCCTTCGGATCCACCGTTCCGACTCTTCCTGAACTCTCCAATGGATCTCCTAATCCAATGCACTTCAGATCTCCTTTGCTTAATCAAGGTAAATCGATTTGCTCAAAAAAGAACAAGTACATCTCGAAATTGGATCGTAAGGAACAATAAATCAATTTTTGGAGGTAAGAGTGGATCAAAAGCTCGAAATTGTGTTGCACGTATCATCCCTCTCGATCTAATACAAACACTTCTTGCAGCCGCCACTTTTGGGTAAATCACAATCCATGCAAATATGGAACCACTAAGGGACGCGCGGATTTGGCAGCTGGGAGACCCAATCTCCCTCACACAGTCTTGGAGTGGACTGAAGAAATACGATTGGTATATCCAGCCTCTGTTTCCTCCTATTTGGAAGAGCAACCACTACAGTAGCAAACACTTGTCCTCGAACACTTGTCTTCGAAATCGTGGAGAATGGCGATTGCCCGTTTCAACCTGTTCTTATTTTGAGCGCGACGTCTGAAGAAAAAACACGCTACTCTCGCCTCCCAAAAACGAGCTACTCTTGCCTCCCAAAAACGGGCTATTCTCGCCTCCTCTCCTTGATTTCAAAATAAAAAATGGACAGAAATCAATTTTCATTGTACATTACACGATTGCTCCTCCACTTGTAAAGCAACTGAATCAATCAACTGCTCTCATGCAAAGGGATCACGACCCTTCTCCAGAAAACTCATTCTTCTCACAAAAAATTGGTCAGGGCTCCTCGGTCTATGAAAGGGTAGCACTAGCGCACATGTTCAATGAAAGGGGGGGCGTTGCAGCACTGGCCGAGAGTGGGAGCATGGGCGTTGGTGCCCTAGCGCTCTTGGACGCAAATAACTGGAGTGTGAGGTCACTGGATTTTTTGAATTTCGTAAGGATGAGAGGGATCGACGCTCCTCTAACACTGCATGGGGAGCGCTCAACACCCCTACTCAATTAATTTGAGATCCTGCACTTTGGATCTCGCCTCAGAGAGCTGGATCTCTTGATCTCCAATCTCCCTCTGATACCAAGTTAGAATAATGAGAAACCAACACCAATGAGGCAATGCTCACAATCTCTATTATTCAATGAAGGCAGATTGCATCATTATATAGAAATTGGTTCTACTTAGGCGGTTACAACAAATCACTGAAAACTGGGATCTACAATAAATACCGGTAGAGTTCATCTAGGCAACTATCTCTTGCTCCATTATTTCCAAGTATTGGTACCTTGTGAAAGTTGGTTTGTTCCGAATGAGCCCCGGAATTATTGTTCACTATAGCCCTACATGCCTAAGCACTGGTGAAAGGTGTAAGGAGTGTATACATGGCTCATATTGCATCAAATTAAGTTTTCAGGAATGAGAGCATTCGAATTGTTGTGGATTACTAAGTCCGTATGGCAAATGTTTAAGGTAAATACGGTATTAATTTTACTTCCATGTAAATTGTTTTAAGGATTTTTGTTTCAGTTCACTGGACTTTTACTGGACTTCATGTGACTAATTACGCATTTGGTTGTTGGAGAACCTTTGAAGTATTTTTAAGATGTTTTTTTAGGAGTTCTATAAAAAAAAAAATAGGTTCTTTCAATTAGGAACTTGTCAATTTAATGTTTTGAATACGATCTCCCAAAGGTGCATATGACCTTTTATTTGTTAGATATTAATGGAAATTTTAACATATGGATATGTGTTTTTTAAATATTGGTTGGCCATCATAGTCCATGGTTAAGTCCAAGAACTAAATTGTTTAGTTATTTATGGTTTTGGTTATAATTTATAGAGAAAAAAAGTGGTTAGCATTAAGTTGGGCAAAATGTGGACTATAATCAAGTTGCAATTCATCATGGAAAAAATTATACTATATACGTTATTGGGTGTCTTGTCACAAAGCATGGCCAACTCTATGATCAAGTTGCAATTCATCATGGAAATAATTATATTATACATGTTATTGGGTGTGTTGTCACAAAGCATGGTCAACACATCCATGCATGCTGCAAAAAAGAATTCAATGTTAAAAATACCAATTAACATAATAAAGCACGTTAAAATAACTACACTACTAAAACTCAATTACATATAAGTAAGAAATACTTTTAATTTATATTTACATGGTTATTTTCTAGTTGTATATGTTTATCCTTGATTATATTAGTAGTTTATGTTAATAATTCATTGCTACATCATTTAAAATACATCAAAATTGCTCAAATTTGCTAATATTTAGCTTGTTCAAATGTCTCGACTAACTTTTTTTTTTGTCATGTAGTCACAAATTAGCTATTGTGTACTAGTGTATGGGAAATTTTGTTGAATACTTGAACAAATTTAATAACACGCCTTTATAAAGTGGTGAAACCATTAAGGCCTTCAACCTTAGGTTCACGAAGTTGTATAATAAGATTAGTGAGGTTATTAGTCCCACCCCAACAAGTAGCCTTGGTCCATTAGTAAAATATCTTACCTCTTGCTTATCGATACAGATTGGAAGAGAAGAATGTAGATAGCTAAGGATTTTCCCTACAAACTTGTCTTGAGTTTGAAGGATATAATCTTATAATTGACTTTCCTTTCAACATTTAAAATCATAAAACTGGCATGTCTCCTATGCTATAACTTATTCAAGACATGAATAATAGAATAATCTCCTTTGAGCATAAGTTGACAATAGATCCTAGACCTTCTACACCTCTCCCTTTATAAATGTCGACAAAACCCAATGCTAAACAACATATATCCTATATTTCTCGTCAATGGTGTAACTTTTGAGGTGAAGCATATGGTCCCAAGACACGTGAGACCTTTTTAATTGCCAAAGAATGAGAAAAAATGTAAGAAACTCACCCATACTATAGTTATTATAAAAGAGGATAATTTGATGAAGTGTTTTTTGCCATGACCCAAAACCAAGATGCCCAAAACAAGTTTACTCCTAAATCTATGCAAACAGTGGATCTGAAGGTTCATAATTTAGCAAAGCTAAAGAAAATATCATATCTACTCATTAGTTTCCTATTACAGGTACATAACAATAGTTTGTACATGTTATCCCACCTTTTAAGTTTGTTGTTTTATGGCAGAATTGCTTCCCTATAAAATTGCAAATGATATGGCTTCCCTCAAAGCTAATAATAGATTTCTAGATGTATTTTGTGTTAATATTATGGTAGCTGCGGGAGGTATTTACCCCCGCGTGTGAACCTGATGAGAATAGAAGACTCTGGGAAGCAAGAGAAACCATAATGAGTTGGCTAATAACCCTAGAAGCCTTGTCGGCTCAAGAAGAAAATTTATATTAGGCTATTAGCCTCCAAGAGAAGAAGTCGGCCAGAATTAATAATAATATACTGAACAGACACATACCCAGAAAGAGAAGTCGACCCCCGCAAACTGGCAGGATTACTATAAATACAGGGCGCCAGTTCTCATTTGACAGTATCTCATAATTGCAGTTTCCCAGTTGGTGCACACTGCAGTTGCAGTCTGGTGTGCAGGTTTGGAGGAGGGTTGCAGGTGCAACAACAGCAGCAGCTAGTTTCAGTATTGGCTTGGATATCTCTTGGCTAGGGTTTGGAACATCTGATCAGTCTTTTGTGATGCGATGTCCTTGGGTATTGATGCGCTACTCTTTGTTTGGCTATCTAGCCTAGGGTTTGCTTCCGGAGGAATTCTCGGGTCAAGGTTAAGGTGCTCGGAGGGAGGCTTCGGCCTGTGGTTGGGTGACGAGGGTATCGTCAATGGTAAAACGAGCACACCATCATCTGTATTCTAACAGCTGCAAGGGTATGATATCATGTTGACTGACCTCCTTGCATCAAGACTGCTCCCATAGCATATCCCCTAGCAGGTTATGGGCCCACACACCTTGATCGGCCCTCATGGCAGGAAGGAAACATACCCGCTAGATATTGAGCTCGTTGAGGAAGCTGCTCCTAGAGTTACCTGCGCGAGGCAACCTATGCTAGCGGCCTTCAGTTACCAGAAGGCGATTAGAAACCTTCAACCCTCTTGTTGAGGCACCTTAAGTGGTCGACTGTCTCTAGATAGATCGATTAGCCTAGACCAGCGCATCTCCACGAGTACTCTCAGCAAGACAAGGCGTGAAGTTTGAATTTGGTCAAATCTAGGGTTTGAAAAAGTCAAAGCAAAACCATGACGAATTCTATGAAGTCTAGGAACAAGCTAGATGGAGCCTCTAACTTCAAAAGCATGGAAGACAGTTAACCACCTCATAGTACTAAGAGCCAGAAGTATTTGGATATTGTGAAATGAAAGATTGTGAAGCCGGAGTTTAAAGAGGAGAAGAGAGAAGAGGAGCCAGCGAGCGTTGCAACTGCTTGGAAGTTAAAGATGTTGACATCAATGCCAGAGTATCATAGTGGATTCCATAAAGAGACCACTTGATACCCTACATCTACATCTTGACTCATCCGAAGAAGGTGTATGATGCCTAATAAATCTCTTCTACCAGTCATAAACATTGGACAAAGTTACGAGTCTGAAGAATGAATATGAGACACCGATGACATGAGATGGATAGTGGCTGACTGACTAACATCATGCTATGGGATCTCCCGACTAAGAGAGATCAGCTACAAGCTATTGAAGAGATCACTTGGAAAAGGTGGTGAACATGAAGGTACTCAATGGTCTTCCCAAGACATGGGATGCATTTGTAATCATGAACCCACAAGGAAGAATTTTGGGCGTTGAAGAACTTTGGACTTGGTGCTCAAAGGAAGCATCAGGATCAATGCAAAAGAGAAACCTCAAAAGTCTGACCCCATTCAACCTTCTAACAAGATTCAAAAGAACCCGGAAACAAAAGGGAAGTTTGGTTTAAGGGAGGAAGCCAAGTAAGAGAAGAGACATTTTGAAATACAGTAAGCTTCAAATGTGGGAAGTACTGATCACTACGCGGATGGTGTCTAAATTCTCACAAAGAAAGGAAGGAGAAACAGAAGCCCATCGATTGTGAAAAGGAACCTGTAAAGGGCCAAAGCAATGGAAGGGGCTTCTTCTACTAAAGAGGTAACAACACTCTTCTTGGTACTATTGTACATATCTTGCTTTGCATAGATCTTTGTACATATCTGTATATCTACCTCTTGGAAGACAATGTGTTCCCAGAAGAACGCTATGGAAGAACAATGGATAGAATGAATATCATTAGATATTACACATGAAAAGAGGAAATACAAATCATGTGGAAAGCTACTACAATATAAGACCGAGAAATCATACCCGGACTTGGAAAAGCAAAGAGAGCGAGGAAAGTCAACAATCAGGAGAAGCAAAAGAGGTGTTGTAGAAGACAACAAGGCGGAAGCATGGAATCTGTAAAACAAGAGAACCAATCATATATTGCGGAAGATAATAAGGATACAAATGGAAGCATGGACTCTCCTAGATGGAAATTGATTGTAATACCTCTTACAGCAAGGATTAGGAGGGCTATCCTATGATCCATTGAAGATGTGAAATATATATATATATCCATGGCCATTGCATGAAAAAGGCAGTATATATTAGGAATCTAACTGAGAAGAAGACCTCTTGAAAGCCTTAAAGTATTTACAGTTGTCCATCACATATAAAATTGAACGGTGAAGGTAGAAGTGGAATCTCTAAGCCATGGAATCTATAAGAAGAGGCCCAAGAGATAATGAAAAACATGAAGAAGAACATGAAGATTCCAAGAAAGAAAAGAGTGTCGAACAACCAGCAATTCTATCAAGAATCACAAGATTATATCTGATATGAACTCACTAGAAACAATCAAGCTGAAAGTAAGTGATGTGAAGAAACGGTCTTGCAGGAAGACTTATGAATGAAAGCATTGCAGATCAGACGAGGTTCGAGATGGGGGAAAACTACTATGATGATTAATTTGTTCTAGTGCGGACTATCTCTATAGAGTCATTGCCTTATCCGCAACATCCATAGGTAATTCACATAGAGATGAATGCAAAGAATGTTCTCGAGGAAGAAGTGAGTAAAAGAGCACATGCGAGTAATCTCTGAGCTTTTGAAGGCCATACCAGAAAGAGATCCTTGAATGCAGATAGAAGAACAACTTGGTGGAGAACCTCAGGTGCAGTGTGTGGTGAAGATTTCCTATAACATCAAGATGACTATTGAAGATGAGATCTCACTTGATAGCAGAAGAAATTACCCACATGGATATGTTCGAGTCCTCCAACTATGACATACTCTATTGTTCAAATCTACAAGAATCCTTCCTGAGGTAATTTCTTTCTGTGCCTCCTGCCTCAAGCTGGAAGGAGCTCTCCCAGGCTGAAGAAGATGCATGAGCTTATTTTAATTTTGTGATTAGAAATAACTCCTCAGTTAGGAGAACTATTTATCTTTGCTAAAGTCCAGTTGGGCCGGATGCTTTCTTGTTTGGAAAGTGGATTGAGATTTCTGATGGTCAGTGGCTTCCCATTGTAGTTATGGGAAGCGGGGTGATTGTTGATTTATCATAGACAACGACTTTCCATTATGGGGAGCGATCTAGGACAGTCATTCTTCTTGGAGATCTCCTACATTGTGTAGTGATCAAGTAGAATGGTCATCCTCTTGAAGTCATTCTTTCAAAGTTCAGTTGTCAGAAGAGTTTGAAGAAATTGTCCATTTTGAAGTTGATCTTGGAACAGGACATTCCTGCGAGAAGACTCATTCTTTCGAGGGATACACTGTTTAGTGTCGAGGAGGAATTAGCCCGAGGTGAAAATAGTCAGGGCAGATTTTCCTAGAGGCGAACTCTCATTCTCCTAGAGCTACACCTTGTTTGGTGTGGGAGGAATGACCCAGGTGAGAGGTAGTCGGAGCTCAGCAATCGAGAGACAGAGTTATTTCTCGAGGGAAGACTCATTTTTTCTAGGTTACACTTTGTTTAGTATAGGAAGAATGGCCCAAGGTGGGGAATAGTCCAGAGCAGTCATTCCTTAGGGCGGACTCATTCTCTCGAGGTTACTTTGTTTAGTGTGGGAGGAATGGCCCGAGGAAGAATGGTCCAAGCATTTCTCAGAGGCGGGGCCTCATTATCTCAGGTTACACTTTGTTTAGTGTGGAAGAATGGCCCAGTGAAGTAAATGGTCTAGGTTCAGAAATCAAAACAATCCTTCTTCCTTGGTTGAGAAAAAATGGGGCAAATAGCCTGATGGTATTCTATATTGAGAGGACATTCTTTCGGACTACTCCACCGGATGTGATGAAAGATTAGCTTGAGATGATTATTATTGATGTGTTATACTATTGTGGTGGAAAACATTCTTTCATATCTCACGGTGAGTGAAAATTGTGAATGATCGTGTTGATATTCCTTATGCGAGGCGGAACTTACTCTTCCGGATCTCCTGAGACATAGTGGGAAATATTGGCGATTGATTGGTTTTATGATAGCATTGTTTTCTATCTGGATGAGAACTACGTGGTGGCGAGACATTCTTTCGAGATCTCCTGAGGCATTGAATGAAAAGATTAGCCCGAATGATATTTTATCACTTAACATTGTTTTCTATCACCGAGGATGAAAACACGGTGTTTTGTTATAGAGACTATATATAGCCAGTAGATATAGGGACTCACGTAGCGAATGTGTCTCCGCCGTTAGAATACGTTATTGATCAAATACTTGTGTGTTACTTGATGGCGGTAGTTAACCATTAGTTGTAGTTATGTACTACTATGAATAGACACAGAGTGTGTTCTATCCTTGTTCTAATTGCCTTAAAGACTATGTGAATTAGTGGGAGATGATCATTGAATGAATGATAAAACAGAATTTTCAGACGGGCGGTTGAGCACACTCCTCTGTATCACTCCATGGTGAGAGAGACTTATCCAGCATCATATCTAACTACTCAAATGAAGTATGGATTTGAGAGATGATCCCGGTTGATAGAGTGATAGTGATCATGATCTGGTCATAAGAAATAGTCTAGATGACTATAGCCAATTACTTTACCGGGTAAATGGTATGTTTGTACTCAAGTCCATTACACCTTTAAATACCTCTCTAGATAGGAGAGAGTGTAATATTATGGTAATACAGGTGTTACCTGCGTGTGAACCTAGGAATAGAAGACTCCGGGGAAGCAAGAGAAACCCTAGTTGGCTTCTATTAACCCTAGAAGCCTTGTAGAAGCTCAGAAAATTTATATATTAGGCTATTAGCCTCCAAGAGAAAAGAGAAGTCGACCCGAATTAATAATAATATACTTGACGGACACATACCCGAGAGGAAAATTAGGCCCTAATGGCCGGGATTACACTATAATCTGAAGGCATGATTCTCATTTGACAGTATCTCATAATTACGGTTCCGGTTAGTGCTGGAGTTGCGGTCAGTTGCATAGGTTTTGGAGAGGGTTGCATGCGGTACAGCGGCAACTAGTTTGATATTGGCTTGGATATCTTAGCTAGGAGTTTCAGAACTTATCCTAGTTTCAGTATTGGCTTGGATATCTCTTGGCTAGGGTTTGGAACATCTGATCAGTCTTTTTTGATGCGTTGTCCTTAGGGATTGATGCGCTACTCTTTGTTTGTCTATCTAGCCTAGGGTTTGCTTCCGGAGGAATTCTCAGGTCAAGGTTAAGGTGCTCGGAGGGAGGCTTCGTCTTGTGGTTGGATGACGAGGGTATCGTCAATGGTAAAACGAGCACACCATCTTCTATATTCTAACATTTTGTGCTTCTAAACAACATAAAAATATTAATAAAGTACTTGATGTCCCTACTGTCCATGTTGTAAATAATGAGGTAGTGGGGCCTCTAAACACAAATGTCACAACTATGGAAGAAGAAACTCAAGAAAGTGAGGTAGGTGTGGTGATAGGCACCTGACCTAAACCTAGGTAACCTTCATTGTATGTTTCCATGAAGATTATGGGGAAACTTACTCATTCATATATGATATATGGTGGCTTATACCCAATATCTTGTCCAAAATTATTACAAAGAAGTTTGGTCTTACCTACAAAAGTGATGCCAAAAACATGCTTATTTTCAATAAAAGGGTTCAACCACCTATAGGTCAATTAAAGATCTCACCATGTCATGTATGTGCATACCAAAATTCACCTATGTGCAATTTTATCGTAGTTGGCATGGGTGTAGGAATTTATTATATAATTTTGGGACATGAATGACAATAGTTGACTAGTATTTATCTTAGCATAGATGGTTCTCATATGATTGTGCCAAGGATTGAAAGAATATCCTTGTGTTACAAGAACACAAAATTGTCCCTTCTATTGAAAGTATCCCTAACTTTGATGTTAACAACATTGAAATAAGACTCGACACTTATTCAGTCTTCACATAAGACAAAGATGTCTTTGTTGCCCAACCAGACTCTAATCAATATCATGCTTGGCAATTGTAGTTCGATGGAGCCTCTTCTAGTGAAGGTAATGGTGTTGTTGTAATGTTGTATTGTCCATTGCAAAAACCTCATCAATTTTATTTTCAATTGAATTTTTCATGTACTAATAATATTTTCCAATTTGGAGCATTTTGTCTAGGTTTGAATCAAGCTTCTACAACTAGGTTTCAAGCACCTTCATGTGTTTGGAGATTTAAAGCTAATTATATATTTGGTCTAAAGAATCTATAACCATGCCAAGAAAATCTTTAGGGGTTGCATTCAGATAGTAGATCGATAGTAGATCAACTGATGGAAAAATTCCTCTCTTTTAATATGATTGATATTCAAAGAGAATTACATTTAGTAGCTAATAAGTTGGTTGTTTATGCATTTAATGCTAGTAAACAATTTTCTGTGGCATGCTTAATTATGAAGTGACCTTGCTTTATCATCCTTATGTGCCTAGTAATGATAAATCCTGGTAGACCTTTGACAATGCCATAGATATTTGTTGTTTTTTGCCAGACCAAGGGGATGTCATGCCCAACTCTTCTGGCATAATAAACCTAAAGCACAAGTTTTACACCAAGAACCCAATTCCTTTGGAGAACATGCTTTATGCACGTGATTCCCCCAAGACCACAAGCCAAAGCAATGAATATTTCACACGCAAGTTTGGGGAGACTGTCCCAATTAATATAGGTTCAGGGAATGATCCTAAAATCTTGCATGTAGGAGCCTATGTACTAAAGAAGAAAAAGCCAAGTTCCTTTCCCTTTTCAAAAAAATTCAAAAAAATTTTGCATGGTCTTACAAAGACTTGCATGGGTTCGACCCTGGTATAATTCAGCGTTCCATGCCTCTTAAATAAGACACCAAACCAGTTGAGCAAAGACAATGACCTATCAATCCAAATGCTTGATGTCATAATTAGGAAAGAATTAGATAATATGCTTGAAGTTGAAGTCATCTTTCCAGTTTGCTACTCAAAGTGCATCAACAATTTGGTTCTAGTTCAAAAAAAGAATGGGGGCATCGACCTTTGCATAGAATTTAGAGCTTTGAATCGAGCAAGCACTAAAGATAACTTTCCTTTGCCTTGCATGGATGTTATTCTACAAATTTCTAGTTCATAAATGATGTCTCTTTTAGATGGTTTTTCTAGGTATAACCAATCAAAGTGAACCCAAAGGACCAGTTTAAAACCACATTTGCGACAATGTGGGGTACCTTTGCCTATCACAGAATTCCCTTTGGGTTGATCAATGCAGGTGTTACCTTTAAGTGTTTCATGCATGTTGCCTTCAATGATTTAATTGGTATTGTCATCCAAATTTTCCTTGATGACGTAACAGTGCATTCTAAAAAGCGAAGAGACAATTTTGATCATTTAAGACATGTTTTTCTTAGATGTAAGAAATTTGGAATTTCACTAAATCCTAACAAATGTCTTTGGTGTTACTAAAGGAAAGTTGTTAGGTCATATTGTCTCTAAAATGATGTAATCATTGATCCCGCAAGGATTTCTACAATCCAAAGAGTACCCCCACCTACTTCTAAGAAATCCATTCAAGCCTTCATAGGTAAGGTCAATTTTGTGCATAGATTTCTACTTAATTTTGCTAAAATCACTAAACCTATCCACCAGTTGCTAAGAAAATATATTGTTTTTTTATGGGATAAAAACATGCAAGAGGCTTTCATACTAGTAAAGATGCTATCACTTTTGCCCCTATTTAAGCAAAGCTTATTTTTTATAGAGAATTTCAAAACTATACTAATGCTACTAAAGTATTTGTTTCAACTATTCATGTATAGTTGATGTTGAAAATATTGAAAGACTAGTGACATTTATGAGCCAAATCTTGAATGCAAACGAGCTAAAATATTATATTGTTGAAAAACATGTTTTTTCACTTATCACTACTCTAAATAAATTCAAACACTATGCTTTAGGAAAGCACACGGTGGTCAAAGTGTTGTTGCATGTTGTAAAGTATTTGTTGTCCCAAATTTATCATCGGGGTAAATTGGCAAACTAGCTTGGTAAGATTCAAGAATTCAATTTGGAAATTGTCATCCTCAAGACCATCCCAGGTAGAGATTTAGCCCTCTTATTTGTTGAAAATGTTGATAAATCTCCAAACAAATTTGAATGCAAGCATGATTTCTTTGTTTTTTTGCACTTGAACACTATGATATTGATCATGATATAATTGTTGATCTATGGTACAAAGGTATTCTTTACTACCTACAGAACAACAATGTCCTCCCAATTTACAAACTAATGAAAAGAGGAGGTTAAGGTTGGAGGTTACAAAGTATGTGTTACTAAACAATTGCTACTTTAGAAGACATTCTAACGGCATGCTACTTTATCATGTAGGGAAGACTCAAGCCAACACGATGCTTGAGAGATATCATGATGGCTCCCATCTTCAATTCCATAATGGCAAGCATTTTGCAACCGAATCCACTACTCATAAGATTCTATGGTATGGTTTCTATTGGTCAACCTTATTTTGTGATGCCTTTATCTTTGTAAGATATTGTGATCATTGTCAATGATTTGCAAGTCAAGATAACCTAT
The DNA here is from genome assembly GCA_010110895.2 of Picea sitchensis. NCBI lineage: Eukaryota > Viridiplantae > Streptophyta > Pinopsida > Pinales > Pinaceae > Picea > Picea sitchensis. The sequence continues at coordinate 18,173 of SNQJ01S0114943.1, forward strand.
GAAGTTGACAAGAGACATTTTTCCATGTTGACGGGCTTATATGTTTGGTGACATTGGTTTTTTCTATAAGAACGTCAAGGCTCTTGATGAATCACTATTTTGCCTATCTTTTGACTATCTTTTTCATTTTTTCTACATCCTTTTTACCTATGATTTACCCTCATTTGACCTTTCCCTCATCCAAATTGGGATATTTCTTCAAAAGATTCTCTTTATCAAATATCTTAGCATTTCTTTGATTTATGTTGATACATTAAGGGAATTTCTTGTATTTTGTACTTAACTTGCAAATTGAAGAATGTTGTAGGTCTTTCCTGCATATCAGAGTGCCCTAAGGACGTGAACTCTACTGCTACGGATCCAAAAACTATATTGCTACAAATCCGTGAACCCCATTGATACAGATCCATGTGTTACCAATACTAGAAGTTTGTGTCTATGGATCCACATGTTACCAATACTAGAAGTTTGTTGCTATGGATCCACGTGTTACCAATACTAGAAGTTTGTTTCTACATATCCACATGTACATGTTGAGGAAGGTTCGAGTCATATGGGTACAAGGGGACTACTACAAATCCTGAAGGACGTCATGAAGGATGCACCACGTATGCCTATTGCCATGCAAACAACCATAGTAGCATCATTTCAAATCATTAGTTTATATATTATGCCTACTTGTCACGCTATAATCCAACACTATGATTTATTTATCATGTAATTAGGAGTAATTTGTTTTTAAACAGCTTGAGAATCTCTAATCTCAAGCATGTTTCCATAAAACTTGTTAAATTGTTAAATATTTGTGCCTATAAGAGGTAGCGTTCACCTTTGAATAAGAGAGGCAAATTATAAATAATCAATTCTAATATTTTGATAAAACTATATGTTCCATGTCTTGAATTTCCATTTTATTGTACATGAGTTATATGCATGAATGTGAATGATTGAATTCTAGACTAAGTCTTAATTATTGTAGCTTGCTTCAACACTTTACCCCACAGGAACAAGGCCCACTCTGAAGGAGGTAAGGTGTTGCTTATTAATTAGTTTAGATTATTTTTTGTGTGTGTTTCAATTATTGTAGTATGTTTTTATTAGTTAGTTGTTGTTTCATTCATGTTGTTTACTATTCATTGCAATTCGTATATTTTCATTATAAACATAGTTACCGATTTATCAAAAACTGTGACCTCAAAATGAGAATTTTGGCTCAAAAAACTCATATTTTTACATCAAAAAAATCAAAATCAAAATCAAAACCCAAATCAAAAAGTGGTGCTACCGGTAGCACCATTTTTTTAAACGAGGTCAAAATTACAACCTTTTTCAAACATGGCCTTCAAAACTCAGACAATACCTCAGAAAAACCTTAAAATCAATACCTAAAAAAAAGATGTTTTTGAATATTTTTTTTGCTTTTCAAAACGTTAAAATTTTAAACAATTTGAAATCGTATTTTTAGCACTTGGTACCATTAAAACCAAAACCTCAAAATCAACCATCAAATTGAAAAATACTGCTACCGGTAGCACCCATTCTAAAATTGGGGTATGAAAATGACACACTTTTATAAAGTGGTAAAAGAACTCATCATTACTGTAAACAAAATCATAAAATCAACCCTTAAATGTTTACTTTTTAAATTTTATTATCACTCAAAGCACAAAGTAATACATAATGCCATGAAATTATCACAATATACTTTAAAAATTCAATGTCACTTTTTAATAATTTGTTTACTTATATTAAAAAAAAAAAAAAATACAAGTTACATTGAATGAAACATAAATTATTTCTTAAAAGTATTGTTATATTGTCCATATTCAAAACATATGAGCTAAGAAATTTTATTATATTATCCATAATCAAAAACATATCATTCATAAAACATAACAAAATATCCATAACTTCATGTAAGATCATATGTAATATCATATGTAAGTTCATAAGTAAGTTCAATGTTCATTTATAGTTACCATACAAACATCATATGGATCAAAAATGCATACAATGTTTCATACACTTATTCAGATTGACTTATGGTTTTTGAAATACCATCAGAGTCTACATTGTATTCAGATGAATGATTGGATAAAGATGTAGATGATCCATACTCTTCTCTATTGTCGATGAATGCACCATCTGAGTCTACATGCATGCCCAACATTTCATATGTCAAATGGCATTTGATATCTACGACTAGGTTCAACAGACTCCCATCTTGCATTTATTTCTTGTGGCAGCAACCTCTTGACAATCTTTGTTGTCTTGGAGTGGAGAATTCCTTTCTTTGTCAAATTGAATTCATAAACAAGTATGTCAACATCATCTAATTTTAAGAGGTCAATGCAACGACGAGTTGTATTTTGACCCTTTATTTTTCTCTTTCTATTGACATGTTTCTCAACCACCATCTATGGCTTTTACACACCATTGAATGGGTGTGTACTTGTTGCATACCAATTCACTTCAATTGCAATAACATCATCATTTTCTTTCTCAATCTTTATAACCTTTCCAATCCAGAATGGATAACCATGTGGATCTTTAGTCGCTAAAACTGCAATCATGCTACCCTCCTTAATATCTTGTATTGAACCCCTATAAAGGTCTTCCATGGCTTCATGTTGTGCACGTGACCTTCACGAACCAATATACATTTATCTTTCATCTGCTTGTGTAAACTCAATAGCACCTTGAGATTCTTGTTGAACTTCAACAATGTTTGTTTCTTCGGATCCATTTGGCATATTTTGTGGCCAATGAAATGGAATCTTCAACATTGTATCTTCATTTGTTGAGGTTGAAATTATGTCATTTTGACTATTGAAAAAAGACTCCCACCAAACAGAATCAGCAACATCAAGGTACTCATATGTATCCTTAAAGGAATTTTTTATTTCTTCCAGGCATTCAGAATAATCTACTTCTCTATTACGCCTCTGTGCATTATGGATTTCAGCAACTGATTGTAAAAATAATAACGTTAATGCAAATATTGGACGATCTAGAATGAACTTCAAAAATGATAAAGTTGATGAAGGCCCCCATTCTGTAATAGTTGAATACTGTTTTCCCCATATAAGTATTTTCCCATCAATTTTTTTGAAACAAAATTGATGTTGGAAGCTAATGTCATTAAGTTACTCAATACATTTTTCTTCACAATGCGATCCTGAATAAATCTCTGCATGTCAACAATTTCTTCTAATATATGAAAAACAGGCTCTAGAATGTATGTTTTCTTAATACATTCAATCAATGATGGTAGACTTCCAACATTTTTCTTCTTCAATGTTACTGAAAAATGAGTGAACATTTGATCAATATGATCATGAGTGTGTCCAACAAGAAAGAAACCAACTTTCACCTTTTGAAAGATTCTCATTTCAACAAGCATTCTTAGATATCCAAACACAATTTGATTTTTATTTTCACAACTAGTGTTGTCCAACTGTAGATAGAGAACTTGAGGAAGATTTTCAGACCAGTGAGTGAGCACATGATGAATTGTGGTGATGTTCAGATTTGCATCATCATGAATATTTGGAGTTGTGAAGTAAASCCTTGGACACATTTTTCCATTGAAAACCATACAACCAATCAAGTGAAACTAAATGAAATTATCTTCCTGTAAATTTTTGGGTGTATGGAAAAAATGTGGTAGCAGTGTTTTCTTCTGGTCCATGCCATCAATTATCATACCTAAATATTTGTTTGGAGCATCATAACACTTCTTCAAATGTTTGTACAACTTGTATCTTTCACTTGATTGTTGATTATGATGTTCTTGAAGTGTTTTGACTATGGAATTTGCACATGACATAAAATAAAAATATCGATCATATGTTTTCATAGTTGATAACAATTCAATTTAAAAAAAACAAAATAATTTTAATGCATACCTCTTTCTGCCCCTTCAGAATTATCTCTTCTTGATTTAAGAGTAGCACATATACTACAAATCCCCATCCTTGACTTCTTAGGAATACGGACATTGTTGAATTGTTTCTTCCATATTCTTGTAAAATATGCATATGTAATAAAATTACCATTTCCTTCAACACCTTCAACATATCCTTTGTACAAGTTGTATATTTCCCTCCTTGAGAAATTATCTTGAAGAGGTATTGTGTCTCTATCTGGCATACACTCTCCATGTTTGGAAAAGAAATCACGCATCCTTGACAATGTAATGTTTGTCAATGGCCCACTCTCTCGTCCATGATGTACTTTTGAATAAAATCAAGGATCTTTTTCCAACCTTGTTTGGATTCTTGATAGACGAAGATTACCAATTGAGTGAATTTTTTTGAAAGCCTTTCTGCAAAGTAAAATATTCACAATGCGATAATCATATCATGTATTGGTGGATATCATGCACCCCATCAAATATGAATTTTGCATGCTCTTATTCATTGACAAATATGTCTTCCTTTTATTCAAGGCATACATGTACTCCATGTTTTTCAAACAATTATTTTGACAACATTCACTTGAAATCAATTCACTTATGGAAATTGATTTAGTGAGAAATTCTTTCCTAGACCTTGTATAACTAGAATTATTTGGATTGATATAAAAAGGTCTAATATTGGTCCTAGACACAATGTTTTTTTGCAATGTCTCCACTATTTCATCATCCTCACTAGAAGGATTTTCCTTATCATCGCAAGGAGTATCAAGCAAAACATTGTCAGGAGACTAAAATAGAGAATGTTGATCACCTTGATTTGTTGCAGCTGAATGATTGAGAACATCATCATTATACATAATCATTTGGAGGAAAATCATCATCAATATTGTGTCCACAATTGACATAATTATCGTCATTGCTTTCAAAATCCCCACATGAGTAAAAAATTTCACCATCCTGCTTAGTGCCTTGAAAATCTTTTTTAGTATCTTGAAAATCCTCACTTGGAAGAAAATCAACATCAACTTTGTTTCTTTTTAATTTATCACTCGGGAAAGAGTGTCTACCAATGGCGTAATCATCTTCACTACTTTGAAAATCGTCACTTGAGAGATATTCTTCATCATCCTCATTACTGACGAGAAAATCCTCACTTGGAGGAAAATCTTCATTATCCTCATCGGTACCTTGAAAATCCTCACTTGGAGGAAAATCATCATCACCAACATTTCTTCTTTTAAATTCTTCATTCGAGAAAGACTATCAAGCATTGCCATAATCGTCATCATTACTTTTAAAATCCCCACTTGGGGGGATTCTTCAACATCCTCATTCGTGCCTTGGAAATCCTCAGTTGGAGGAAAGTCTTCATCAGTACCTTCAAAAACCTCACTTGGAGGAAATTCATCATCACCAACATTGATGTCTTTAAATTACCCACTCGATAAAAAGTGTCCAGCATTGTCATAATCATCTTCATTGTTTTTAAAATTTCCACTTGAGCGAAATTCTCCATCATATTCATTGGTGCCTTGGAAATATTCATCAGTACCTTGAAACTCCTCACTTTGAGGAACATTTTCATCCCAATCATTTAAACGTTGATCATAGTCTCCACTTTGACTTACATTTTGATTATTTTCATTACTATTAAACTGTTGAATAGATTTATCACCATTGTATTCCTTTTCTTCATCATCGGTGCCTTCAAAGTCCTCTAATTTAGGACTTTCATGAGGAACATGTTGAATAAAATTGTTTGCACTATGATCAAAATTTTGACTAGCTGAAAAATATGACGCCTCATTTGTATTACAAACATTCCTATCACATTTCTTAGTCCCAACAGAAGAGTTATGTGAACAATTTGTTGATGTCTCATAAATAAAATTTTATTTATCTGACAAAGCCATCCCTTCTCTCTAAGAACATAGAATGATACAAATTCCCACCCTCCCTATGCCATTATTATAACATGCATAGTGATT
>SNQJ01S0114944.1:0-28125 GCA_010110895.2 Picea sitchensis
CATGTTATGTTATAACCTTGAGCCAGTTTTCAACCACCTTATTCAAAAAAACAAATTATAAAAACTTTCTAAACACTTTGCAATAAACCGATGATGCCCTAGCTTGCCCTCTCACAGTCAAGTGCAACTTTAGGGACTAACATTTTTGGCATCATTGCCGGGGACGAAGAAACGAAGATATCTTCCCTAGGGAAACAACAAGTTTAGATTCATATCTTGATGCTGAACAAGATTTTGGACATTATTTAAGACTGTGATTATTCACCTGGCGACTCCTCTGTGGTAATTTTGGCTCCTAAAAGAGAAGGTAAAGGACCTAAAACTCCTCAAAATTCTTCATCATATAATAAGAGACCAGTAACCAGGAAAAATCCAGATCCTGAGCATGTTGCAGCAGTTCCAGATCCTGAAAAGTTGCTAAGAAAATCTAAAGTTCTTTCTGGACAGTCTTCACTCTTAAAAGGAAAATTGTCTTCAGAAAATTCTCAAGGACAATCCTCTGAAATCACCAAAACCCAAGTAGATGAAGAGGTGAATCTTGAAAGTGAAATTAAACCTGTTATTGAGCCTGCTATAGTTTCATTCCCTTCAACTGTTTCAGAATTAAATCTAGAACAGTGGAAGTTACTTACGGAACTCATTAAACAGGAATATTCAGACATCTTGCCTGTGGCTGCAACTTCGAGAGGTCATAGCACAGACATTAAGAGTGAACAAGAGACACCTTTGTCATCTCTTGAATCTCTTGAATCTGAGGATTTTAAATCACATTATTTTTCTTTTGAGAATCCTTTGTTTCTTAGCCCATTATCTGATCATAGTCCAGAAGAGAAATCCTTATCTGCTAAAGATGAAGACTCAGTGACAGTACATATAAGTTGTAATACACAAGGGACATTTTCACCTTCAACATCACCAATCTTGCTTACTCTTAAAGCACCAAAAATAGCTAATATGGTTGCAGACAAAATGGATGAAGTAGTTGTAGCAAGGTATGCCCCTTTGGTTCTTCCACAAGTCATGTTTTCCTTTCCACCATATGATTATATGAGATACTTGCCCAGATTCAATGGAGATGGAGCAGTTACTGTTGAAGAGCATTTGAGTTCATTTTATAGTTTTGCAGATAATTTCAATGTAGAACATGTTGATGTGTGGATGAGATTATTCGTACAAAGTCTAAATGTGGAAGCAAGAAAGTGGTTCAGGAGTTTGTCTCCTAATTCAATTGCTAATATCATAGCCTTAAATGATGCCTTTCTTAAACACTAGGTAGACAAGAAAGACTTTTTATACTACATTACTGAATTCGGTGCTTTAAAGAGGAAACAAGGTGAATCAATACCTGATTTTACCAAAAGGTTCAACCAAATGTATGGTAAAATTCCAGAGGAGATTAAACCTTCAGAGACATCAGCTAAAATCACTTTTGCCAATGCATTCGATGCTGAATTTTCCTTGTTGCTTAGGGAAAGAAGAGCTGCTACCCTCAGCCTGATGCAAGATGCTGTTATCGAGGTACAATCAAACATATTAGCAGCAAAAAAATTGAAGTCTAGAAGTGATAGAGACAGGAAAAAGCAAAAGGAAGAGTTGCCTTCATCTTCTAATTCAGCGTCTGATTCTAAAATGGATGAAATGGCCAAGATGCTGAAAACTCTGACATCTGAAATGGCAAGGTTGAAGATGGAACAAAAACAACCCAGTAGACCTACACAGGAGAGTGGTTACAGAAATCCAAATCAGTTCAGGAGGCCAAACAATGTACCTCAAATCTTACCAAGAGAAAGAAAAAACCAAGATGACCAAAAGGTTTTGCCTCCTTTTCAGAATAATGCAGTAGATGAGGAGGAGGATGAAGATGATACAGAAGAAGACCCTGCAGTTCATTTGAATGATTCTAAATCATCTCCTCTACATGTGACACAAGAGGATTATGAAGATGCTTTGATTGCAAACCAGTTTGAGGAAGGGGATGAAGATGAGATCGTCCAACAGGAACCTAAAAGAAAAAAATACAATCTCAGATCTGGTTAGAATGCACCTAAAGTAGATACACCTGTTTCCACAAAGAAGGCCAGTACTCCAGTTAAAACAGGAATTATCAAAGGAAGTCCCAAGATTCAAGCATATCAACCATTGAAACAATCTGCCAAGGACAGTATTGTTGACATAAAGGAACCAGACATAAACGTTTATGCGTTCAGTTTAGAACACGAAATCAACAAAATCAAGATTTCAGTGCCATTATTAGAACTCATGAAAACAGAACCCTTCAGAAAGACTGTCCTCAAGGCTCTACAGGCTCCAGCTCATGTCACCTTTTCAGATACATTCAATCTAGAGGATGAAAACCCTACTATAACTATTGGACCTCACATTGAAGACAGAATTGATGCCTCTCCACCATTCTACATTTCATTAAATGTCCATGACAAGATATTGCACAATTGCTTAATGGATTCTGGTGCCTCGTATAATGTCATGCCTAAGGTGGTGATGGAAGAATTAGGGTTGGACATTACTAGACCATATCATGATCTATATTCTTTTGACTCCAAGAAAGTCAAATGCCTTGGAGTTATGAAAGATGTGGTTGTTACTCTTTCCCAACTACCTATGAAAAGTGTGGTATTAGATGTTATTGTGGCTGACATTCCACCAAAATTTGGAATGCTTCTTTCAAGATCTTGGGCCAAGAAGGTAGGTGTTACTCTACAGATGGACCTTAGCTATGCAACCATACCTGTTTTAGTGGGAAACAACGGAGATTATATAGAGAAGTTAGTTTGGCTTATTTGGTAAGTGATCAAAATAATCCCACTAATCATCCTATATATGTTGTAGAAGATGATCTTGGTTCTTCTATTTTTCATATGAGTGATGAGATGGCAGAAGTATCAGTCAGAAAGACAACAACTGCAGTTGGAGACAATAAAGACAATTTTGTTTGGAAAATGTATTTTAATGGAGCATGTTCTAAAGAAGGTTTTGGAGCTGGCATTGTCTTCATTTCCCCTACCAAGGAGGTTATTCCTATGTCATATAAACTTGAATTTGACACCACTAATAACATCAGTGAGTATGAAGCCTTATTGTTAGGTTTGAAAGCTGCTAGAGATATGGGTATAGATAAGCTGTATGTTTTTGGAGACTCGGAACTTATTATTCACCAGATCAAGAATATATATCAAACCAAACAACAAAGGTTAAAAAAATATAGAAATGAGGTGTGGGATTATGTGGATAATTTCTTTTTGGCATTCAATATTACTTTTGTGCACAGAAATTTAAATCAGCGGGCTGACTCTTTGGCACTTGCAGCTAGCAACTTTAAACTCCAATGTTTCCTAATCTGAAGTTCGAAGTTGAAGTCAAACATAGACCCTCAATACCAGATAATATAAAACATTGGCAGGTTTTTAAAGATGATGAGGAAATTCAAAGATTTTTGAAAACTATTGAAGAGTTTTCTAACATTTCAATAGATCAAGATGATGAAAATGGTGAAGCAGAAATACATGCTGCAGAAGTCCTTCAAGATACTATTGCTGGCCACAAAATCATTGAACTGAAGACAAACCATCTGCCCAAAGGTTTGGTTCCACTAAAGAGGTTGTTCGATCATAATGATGTTTCCAGGAAGGTTGTTATCCAAACAAAAGAAACGGATGTAGTGGACTGTGACATTAGTCTGGATGCAAACCCCGGGTTGGTCAAAATATCTAGAAAACTGTCACAAAAATAGAAAGAAGCGTATGTTGAATTAATGAAACAATATTCAGATATATTTGTCTGGTCTTATGAAGATCTGAAAGTGTTTGATACATATATTATTCAGCAAAAAAATCCTCTAAAACCTGGATCAAAACCCGTTAAGCAAAAGTTCAGGCAATTTAATCCTTTACTGTTACCTATAATAGAAAAGGAGTTGAAAAGGTTGTTGGAAGCAAAAATCATAGTGCCACTAAGATACTCAGAATGGGTAGCCAACCTTGTACCTGTCAGGAAGAAGAACAGAGAGATAAGGCTCTGTGTGGACTTCAAGAATCTAAACAGGTGCTATTTGAAAGACAATTATCCATTACCAAAAATGGATTATATCTTACAAAGAGTTGTCGGCGCAAAGAGAATCTCTATGCTTGATGGATACTCAGGGTACAATCAAATATCAGTAATGGAAGAGGACAAAAAGAAAACAATTTTTACCACTCCTTGGGGCACTTTTATGTATGAAAAGATGCCTTTCGGATTGATGAACGCAGGAGCCACATTCCAAAGGGCTATGGACATCACTTTCATTGGGGAGAAAGACAGGTTTGTAGTTATTTACCTTGATGACATCACTATATTTTCAGCATCCAACGAAGAACATTTACAGCACTTGAAGCAGAGCTTCGAGAAGTGCAGGAGGTACGGTATATCACTTAATCCCAAAAAATCACATTTTGCCATGGAGGAAGGAAAGCTTCTAGGACACATAGTTTCACCTGAAGGTATTAAAATAGATCCTGAAAGAGTAAAGGCTATCCAACAAATAGGCATTCCAAGAAATAAAAAGTCTATTCAGTCCTTCATTGGTAAAATTAATTTTTTAAGGAGGTTTATACCTAACTTTGCAGAGATTGTCAAGTACATTACTGACATGTTGAAAAAGGATGCAGAAATTAAGTGGATACCAGAAGGGAAAGAATCCTTTGAAAGGATCAAGCAGGCTATTGTTCAGGCACCTGTTCTAATTAGCCCAGATTACTCCAAAGAATTCATGATTTTTTCATTTGCATCAGAAAATACCATAGTTGTTGTTATTCTGCAAAGAAATGAGAAAGGATACGAGCAACCCATCTCCTTCTTTAGAAAAACCCTCTGAGACGTTGAATTGAAGTATGATCTAATAGAAAAACAGGCCTATGCCTTGGTAAATTCTCTGAAATCCTTCAGAGTATATGTTCTTCAATCTAAGATTACAACTTATGTCCCAAACAGTGCAGTCAAAGAAATATTGGTTCAGCCTGATTGTGAAGGAAAGCGAGGGAAATGGATAACATAAATCTTGGAGTATGATCTCACCATAAATCCTACTCAACCGATAAAAGGACAAGGCCTTGCCAAATTAATGACAGAATCTAATTGCAAAGCAACTGGGTTGTACCATCTTTCATACAAGACACAGGATTCTTCTGTCCAGATTGAAGAAACAAATTCACAGGTAAACAACAAGTATGTTTCTTCACCATGGTACAAAGATATCGTATATTTTTTGTTGAACTTTCAATCTCCCCCAGAGTTGGATAAATCAAAATTCAGATCATTAAAGTTAAGAGCAATAAAGTACTGCATTGTTGATCAGACCCTGTTCTGGAAAGACCCCAACGATTTTCTGTTGAGGTGTGTGAATGAAAAAGAAGCTAGACAAATCTCTCATGATCTACATCATGGTGTCTGCGTAGGCCATCATCATTGGAAGGCTACTACCTTCAAGATTATTAGGGCAGGCTATTACTGGCCAGTTCTATTCTCAGATATTTTTTCTCAAGTCAGGGCATGTGAACCCTATCAGAAATTTGCTGGAAAGTAGAAACTTATATCTTTGCCTCTGAAACCAATCATCACCCATAGACCATTTCAACAGTGGGGATTGGACTTCATCGGAGAGATTAATCCGTCATCTTCAGGACAACATAGATGGATTCTTACAGCCACAGATTATTTTACGAAGTGGATTGAAGCAATTCCGACTCGGAATACAATAGACAAGGTAATCATGGAATTTCTAGAAGGATATAATTTTTCCAGGTTTGGTTGTCCTAAAAAACTGGTCACTGATAATGCACAGGGTTTTAAATCGAATTCCATGATTGAATTCTGCAATAAGTATAGTATCAAATTGGTTCATTCTACTCCCTACTACCCCCAAGGGAACGGATTGGCAGAATCTTCCAATAAGACTCTGATAAGAATTATCAAAAAACTACTGGCAGAAAATAAAAAAATCATGGGATTCCAAGTTAAAGTTTGCCCTTTGGGCTGATCATATCAGCAGCAAGAAGTCTATTGGGGCATCTCCTTTCCAGATGGTATATGGGACAGAAGATATTCTTCCATCTCAATTGGGCCTGCCAATTTTTAAGTTTCTACAAGAAGAGCTAGAAGAACCCAATGATATCCAAACGAGAATTTTTCAGATGATTGAAGTTCAGTAGGTCAGAGAACAGGTGAATCAGAAAGTTGTTTCTCACCATAGCAAAGTCAAGGCTACATTCGATAAGGGAACTAAGAAAGATATTTTCAATGAGGGAGATTTGGTGTTAAGATGGAATGTCAAGAGAGAGGATAAAGCAAAACATGGTAAGTTCGATAACCTATGGAATGGTCCTTTCAGAATAGCTAAGGTAATGAACAATAACACTTTTCTCCTACATAATTTAAACAACACAAAAACTTTTGGGGACCCAGTGAATGGGAGTTTCTTGAAGCACTATTTTCTTTAATGACTCATCAGGTTTTAAGTTAGTACAGTAGGTTTTCTTTTCAATAAAGACTCCATATACCCAATGGACTTGTTTTTTACAGTTATGCTGAGAATAAAAGACTGACAGATGCAGGGAGATCATTGAATCAGAGATAAAGGAAAAGGCATTGGTCTGAAGTTCTTGGAGTTTATTATCAAAACTCCATCCCCAGAAGGAGCCAGTGTTAGTCTCTAATTTTTGCTTTTGATTTTGTGAGAAACCTTAATCCCAAACCCTTCCTACATGCACTTCATTATCTGCTTCCAGTTGATTTTGATCATTGTTTTAGTGTCTTATGGTTTGCATTTCAATTTTTGAATAATTTATTTAAGTTTGGAGTTGTAAGACATGGTTTTAAATTATGTGTCACTTTATATGCCTGTTTGAACTTTACAAATTCAAATTATGCTAAGTCATTAATAGCACTACAGGAATAGCCTTATTCCCATAGCGCAAAGATAATCATGCCTTGATATGCGCCCATCACCCAAATTTTGTTATGATGACATAGATCGTGGTTTGAGAGTTCGCATGTGTCCCACAATAGCTTTGGAATCATTTTGTGATTCAAATCGTCACATGATCGGATTGCTCTATACCCGCAAAATACTCATTTCAAATCATCCAATTCTCAACGATCATTATATTGAACCTGTCATTCTATGTCTGATTTTGCTGAATTTTAGGTGCGGGTATTTGCTCAGAAGAATAGTTATATAATAATAGATTGCAGGTGGCAAATTCGGAATCTGAATCGTGCTAGTTATAGCATTGTGTTTTGATGGCGCCTAAGAGGAGCGGACAGGTAGTCAGATTAGAACTCGAGGGTGCTAAACTCCTCGAAGCTTATCCTCAGATGGCTCAAAGGTTCAAAGATGCTGGGTGGTTTGAATTCCTTACCACTTTTCAAGGTTACAATGAGCAAGTCTCCATGGAGTTTGCACTAAACTTTGATGGTCACGAGGTGGAGATTGGGAAGATGTTGATGCTGGTGACAGAACAGACAATTGCTAAAGCTTGCAGATTGGTGGTTGGAAGAGAAAGATGGTGGAAGAAAGAGCATGTGGTTACAGAGTTTGTCAATCAATTCTTGCTTCCAGATAAGCAAAATCCGAATTGGAGAAGGGGATTTCCTCGTAGCTGGATTAGACCTAAATGGCACACTGCTCTGATTGTTATCCACGGGTATATCACCTACGAAGGTAGATTTTCACTAGTCTATATCTACCATATTAAGATATTAATGCATCTAAATGGCGATTATCCCTTAAATCTGCCTTACTTTCTACTCAAAATCTTGACAAAGATGTCAAAGAGAGTGCAGACACTCTCTTTGACATCTTTGTCAAGATTTTGAGTAGAAAGTAAGGCAGATTTAAGGGATAATCGCCATTTAGATGCATTAATATCCGAATTTGCCACCTGCAATCTGTTATTATATAACCGTTCTTCTGAGCAAATACCTGCGCCTAAAATTCAGCAAAATCAGACATAGAATGACAGGTTCAATATAATGATCGTTGAGAATTGGACGATTTGAAATGAGTCCTTTGCGGGTACAGAGCAATCCGATCATGTAACGATTTGAATCACAAAATGATTCCAAAGCTATTGTGGGACACATGCGAACTCTCAAACCATGATCTGTGTCATTATAACGAAATTTGGGTGACGGGCGCATATCAAGGCATGATTATCTTTGCGCTACGGGAATAAGGCTATTCCCATAGAACTATTAATGACTTAGCATAATTTGAATTTGTAAAGTTCAAACAGGCATATAAAGTGACATATCATTTAAAACCATGTCTGACAACTCCAAACTTAAATAAATTATTCAAAAACTGAAATGCAAACCATAAGACACTAAAAACAATGATCAAAATCAACTAGAAGCAAATAATGAAGTGCAAGTAGGAAGGGTTTGGGATTAAGGTTTCTCACAAAATCAAAAGCAAAAATTAGAAACTAACAGATCCTACGGCTGAAAACTGAATCTGCTCGCCTGTCAGTATTAGCAACCCGAAATGGGTTGCTTTTGAATGCAGTGTTTGGATGCTTTTGTGCAGACCACGGACTTGGTCATCCTGCAACTCTTTGACAGCTATATGTGATAACACATTCTTCAATTCATTAAAATCCTAATTCTATTTTATGACAACAGGGTCCTATTGTAGACAATAAGATTCAAAGATGAATTACATCATTCATACACTTGTTTTCAGAGGTGTTGATCTATCTTAGATACACTGTGTAGACTTGTATGTTTATGAATTAAATTTCATGATTGATAAAGGATATTGTGCAGAGTCGAGTGTGCAACAATCTATGGAAAGTTGATCCATCTTTTAAAGTTCAGTTTTTTACTTTCTTTTAGAAGTCCTTTTGTATGGCTTTCATCAGGGACATCTAAGTTTGACTTTGGTCCAAACTCCCTTAGGGATTTTTGTAAAGAGAATGATTCTTTTGATTTCTTAGAATGAAATAAGCGATTGTTATTCTGTCTCATCTGTGTTAATATGTGACTTGGTATTTTTTTCTTTTGTCTCCACATTTACTTTTGTATCTATTATATTCAGAAAATTATATAAAAATGTTGAATTTTACAACAATCTTCTATTTTTAAAAATCAGCCTAAACCCTTGTAACTAATACTTGTGGATTAAGAAGCAAATTTTGAGGCTATAAACATAGGGTGATATTCCTGTCTATCTTGCCTTAGCCAAGCAAGATCTGAAAATGCTTGAGTAATATTATTTCATATATTTTCCTCAACATTTATTTTGGCGACCATACTAGGGAGATCTTCCATATCTCTCTAGTTGATTTTTATGCTTGATTATCATTGAATATATTTGTATTTCTGATATCTTTCCTTTGATTGTTTCTTTTCTTCACGACTATACATGTTGCAAGGCAGCCCAATATTGAACCCGGTCTCAAAGATCAGACAAGCATTTCTCTAAACTTGTTTAATACCATCAGACAGGTTAGTTGTTTTTGTAGCCTATCCTACTCGTCAACTTCTGCCACAAAGACTTGATAGTACCTTTCAATCTTCATATCATCTGCACATCCCTGAAAAAATAGAGTCATGGCAAGTCTTTCCTAGTGATGAGAGCATATGTGCTTTCATTCAAAATGAACCTTATAAGCCTAAGGAAATTATATCGATGGAAGATAACAAAATTCCTAAAGGCTTGAATCCTCTAGAAACTTTGTTTTCATCGAGTGATGTAGGCAACAAAGAAAAACATAAAGAAGAGGAGTCAAAAAGGAAAGTGGGTGAAACCATTTCCTTGAACATTGGAACACCTGAGTCTCCAAAAAATGTTGTTGCTTGGTGAATTTCAAGATGTTTTTGCTTGGTATTATGAGGATCTTCGTGGTTTTGATCTTGCTCTTATACAACATGCCATTCCTATCAAGGAAGGAATAAAACCAGTTAGGCAAAAACAAAGACCTCTTAACCCTACATTGGAAGCAACTATTTGAAAGGAGTTGGAAAAACTCCTTAAGGCTGGGATCATTTTCCCGGTTAAGTATTCTGAGTGGGTTTCCAATTTGGTTCATGTTCGGAAAACAACTGGTCAAATCATATTATGTGTAGATTTGTGCGCATTGAATAGGGCTAGTATAAAATATCACTTTCCTCTTCCTAATATAGAAATGGTTTTACAGTAAGTTGTAGGGTCACAAATGATGTCCTTACTTGACGGTTTTTCTGGTTACAATCAAATCAAGGTCAAAAAGGCAGATAAATATAAAACCACTTTTATTACTCGTTGGGGCACTTTTGCTTATGAATGTATGCCTTTTGGCTTATCTAATGCAGGTGCCACTTTTCAAAGAGCTATGCAAATATCTTTTGACGATTTGATCGGTAAGATTATTCAGATCTATCTTGATGACTTAACTATGTATTCTAAAAATCGATCAAATCATTTTGGTCATCTTAAAGGAGTTCTCATGCGATGTAGGAAATTTGGCATTTCTCTAAATCCTTCTAAGTCTATTTTTGGCGTTACCAAGGGCAAGCTCCTTGGACACATTGTCTCTGATTCAGGAATAACCATTGATCCTGAAAGGATTGGTGCTATTATAAATCTACCTACTCCCACTTCCAAGAAGGAGGTTCAAGATTTCATGGGTGTTATTAAATTTGTTTGTAGTTGTGCTCCTAATTTTGTTGTAATGGTCAAGCCAATTCATAATCTTCTTAAGCAAGATCGTTCCTTTTCTTGGACAGATGACGTTGAAAATGATTTTGTAGGGATCAAGAAAGCAATCAGCTCCGCACCGGTTTTGGCGAAGCTGAATTGAGAAAGAATTTATGATATATACTAATGCCACAGAGGAAGCAGTTTATGCTATCCTCATGCAATGTGATGACCAAGGTCACGAAAAACCAATGGCTTACATGAGTCAAAGCTTGTATGATCATAAGTTCAAATATTATTTTATTGAAAAGCATGCTTTCTCTCTGTTGAAAAAAATTGCCACTTCATCTCGGTAAGAACACGTTGGTAAGAGTCCCTTTACCTGTTGTCAAGTTTTTGCTCTCACGGACTTATATTTCAAGGAAGCTTGCACATTGACTTGCCAAGATCCAAGAGCATGATTTAACTATCGTGACTTCTAACACCATCAAGGGACGTGACTTAGCCCTTCACTTAGCTCAACATGCTTAAACTAGTGAAGAAATTGATGAACATGATAGCTCTCTATCATCATTGTTCTACATTAATAATCAAATCCTTGATGTATCTGAACATCCTTGGTATAAAAATTTGGTTTACTAGTTGCAAAATCAAATATGTCCAGATAACTTAGACACTCATTAAAGAAGAATCTTTCGTCTCGAATCTTCTAGATACATCATTATAGGAGACATCTTGTTTAGAAGATTTGCCAATGGTATGTTGCTTCGTTGTGTAAACAATGAGGAAGCATAGAAATTGTTGCAAGAAACTCATGGTTCTTCAAATTATGTTATTAATGTAGGAGGTCATTTTTCTGCTAAAACCATTGCTTTTAAGATTACCATAAAAGGATATTATTGGCCTTCAATCTTTCGTGATTCTTATGTTTTTTCGAGATATTGTGACAAGTGCCAGAAATTTGTTGGGAAAGAACGCCTTTCAGCTATGCCTTTACAACTTGTCCTCCGTGACTTTCCTTTTTCAAAATGGGGTTTGGACTTTATCGATCCTATTAATCCACCGTCTTCAGCAGGATAAGTCTTTATCCTTACAACCACAGACTATTTTACAAAATGGGTTGAAGTTGTTCTGCTTAAACATTTACAGAATGAGCAGTTGATTTCTCTCCTTGAAAATAATATTTTTTCTAGATTTGGTCTTCTTTTGGAAATTATTACAGACAATGGTCCCGCTTTTATTTCAGCTAAGCTAACCCAATTTTTAGCTAAGTTGGGGGTTAAACATTTTACCTCATCATCTTATTATCCCTAAGGAAATGGGCAGTCCGAGTCTACCAATAAGAATCTGGTATGAATTATCAAAAGGCTCATTGAAGATGAGCCTCGCCAATGGCACACTCTCCTCACTTACACCCTTTGGGCAGATCTAACTACTACCAAGGTGAGCACTGGTTGCACTCCTTTCCAGCTTGTTTATGGTCAAGAATTCATTATGTCTACTAAGCTAGAACTTTCCTCCTTAAGGTTAATGCTACAGGTCGAAGAATTAAATTCTTCTGATGTTTCGCAAAGAATGAATGCACTTTTGGCTTTAGAGGAGAAAAGAATGTTTGCCTTGGATAATCTAAAGAGAAGACAACGGACTGTTAAAAAATATTTCAACAAAAGTGTCAAAGATTTCAAATTTAAATTCAATGAGAAGGTATTGTTGTGGGATTCAGATAAAGTTGATAGAGGAAGGCATTCAAAGTTTCAAAAATTATGGCTGCGTCCTTTTAAGATCACTTTTGTCCTGGGTGCAAATTCTTACATTCTAAAGGACTACAAGAGCGATTGTTTTCCTATAGCACTAACGGTTCCCACTTAAAACATTACATGGAACTAACTTGAAGAGTTTAACCTTGTTTGGATTGTTTCTGTATTATAGTAGTTTTCATTTCTGCTTCACATTAGTAGTTTTTCATTTATGCTTTTACATTTCTAGTCTTCCATTTCTGCTATTTCATTTTCTGTCATTTCATTTCTACTTATTTCAGTTTTGTTGTTTCATTTCTGCTATTTCATTTTCTGTCATTTCATTTCTACTTATTTCAGTTTTGTTGTTTCATTTCTACTATAACATTTCTTGTTTTTTGTTCTTTTTGACTTCATTTATTGTCAAAATAAAATGTTGGATCAGTTTTTCCACAACAAAGCTTCTAAAAAGTATTGTTAATCAATAACAATCAAGATTACACAGTTGTCATGATGTTCCCCTTGAAGGCATCATTAAAATTGGTATCAGATTCCACTGCTATTTTATGAGATTGTTGGTTTTATCCCTCTTTTGCTTTCCTTTTCTTCATCCATTTCGAGATTCAAAAGAGCAAGTTCAGACAAATTTTCTCCTCGAAGTCAAGAACGATTTTTAGTTGAATGATTATGCTTACAATGATAAACCCCCTCATACTTAACACTTTCCATTAGTTATTCCCAAATTCCCGGTCATTTTTCCCTTAAATTCACTCACTTCCCCCTGTTGCATAATCATTTTGGTTTATATCTTCTTGATCTGGAATTGCTTGGTCTGTGAAACTAGACATTCTAAGTTCTCAATATGTTGAAAACAAATTTCCCTGTGGAGTCGCCAGTTTGTTGACGATTAAAATCGTAACGAAGAATAATGCTCCCAAAGTATTGCTTAAGCGTTATTATTTAACTATGCTAATAATATAATACTAGTAGGTGGGACCACCTTGTAGACTAGAGGCGCAAGGATAGACATATTACACATGTTTTGATGTTGTTGTGATGTTGCCTACACAGTCCTACATTTTTTACGATGCAGTCTTAATTTCATATTGGCATGACAATAAGTGGATAATGCATTATTGTGGAACACTTTTGGTAATCACTTGAGACATTGAAGGTTCTATGGGTATGTGGATGATGTTGTTACAGCCGCTATGTTACAACTTGGTTACTAATTCTATGTTGATTACCTTGCCACATATATGCAAGGGATACTTTAATGGTAGCATGATCAAAGCAAAGAAAAAAAACCTATGAAAATATCCTAAAGTGTAACAAAAGGAAAGAAGTTACATATTTGAGCTATAATAAAAGACTATATGCAAGTTCGAATGGAAAAGTTAAGGGATATTAGTGTTATTCCTAATGATTATGCTACTTGTTTGGTTAATGGACTATGTGAATTTCATTAGATTTGAATGGAGGCGCATATAGCATTGTTAATATGCATTATTGCTTGGAGTTATGGCAAGGGTTAATGTGTAAACTGTATTGGGTGGCACACTATGCAATGGATATCATCTCAGATCTCACGATGGTTTGGCAATGAATACGCATTGGTTATATGGTTTGATTATTGGTGAATGTTATGTTTATTTGGTTGTCTCATACTTCAAATTGAATGGGGCTAGGTGATGGAAGCGACGTGCATTTACTGCACGTCCCTCCATACTTTCCCTATCGCCTGTCACCCTAGAATTACTCCATTGTTGCAATTCTGCTCTGTTGGTTGTGAACCTCCGCGTTTTCATGTTTTTGGAAGGAAGGGTCGACCAACTTACCATTTAATCATTTTGTCCGCGGGTATGATTCTTTTCTCCCCATCCATGATGATTCTCTGTTATATGAACCAAATGATGGCTCAGTGTTGCTTGGATTCTGTGTGTTCTTGAGAATTTCGACTGTGTAGATGTGTGTTATGGCTCTTTGTGATGACTGTAAATTATTGGCAATTATAATCAGATAAATGGGTGTTATTAAGTTACGCATTGGTGGTTGCTTGGTCAATATCAATTTTATGATGAGTCTCTGTGGAATATAAATAACGGTGGCGCGATATGGCTATGGGTTGATGATTGAGGGCTTTTGTTATGTGTATCACTATCTGTTAACTTGTTTCCTCTTAGTCGTTGTGGTAACCCTCACCTAGTCAAAGAGAGTTTGTCAATAGTCGTTGTGTTCTTTTCTTCAAAACTTGAGTGGTGTCGATGGTCACTCTTACTGCCTTTTCACTGGAAGCGTCCCAAAGTCCAGTCTTTCTTGGTCACCCAAATATTAACAGAGGCATGTGTGGGTTTTTGATTGATACAAGTTTTATCTTGGCGCTTTGTCAAATGGATGTGTGTGTCCTCACTATTTTTGTTTTCAAAAGTTATTAATCCCACGAGTTATTGGGAAGAGACATTGTCTCGTTGTGTTTGAACACCCACCTTTGTTAAGTTAAGCCTCACCTCTTCTCTGCAAGTGTTAAACGCACCGTGTGCACTAGGTTATTTTACTCTCACTGTCTTTGATATCCTCGGGTGTTAATTGTTGGTTCTGTTACTGAGACTTGGAGTGATAAGTAAATATTGTATGGCTCACTGATGTGTCTTGTTTGAAATGTATTTTTGCATGTGGTTGATATGAGTCTTGGAAGACTGTTAGCGCTCTGTGTTTTTTTTTTAAAGATGAACGATATCTTATTGCCTCCCTGCATTTGATTTTGACAAAGCCCGATTTATACTCCAACTTGTCTTTGCTCTCCTTGGACACCTTATGGGATAGTCAAGTATTGGTTATCAGTTAAGTAAATGATTATGGAAGTCTTTAAGACACATGCTCTCTCGTCGAGTCTTTGTCTCGTCCTTGTATGACAAAATTGTTTGAATAAGAATGAAACAGGCAGTTGCATACAATCAAGGGATGCCTTCCTATTCGATTGGTTTTGCTCATTGTGTTTTAACCAGCGTGGTCTTGATTGCATATGGAAACACCTGTGTGAATTTTACTAAGCCGGATCAGGGTTCTGGCAAGTTTAAAAATGATGTATGTGTGTCAACTGACTTCTGTTCGCTCATATATGATTGGTTATATTGGAATCATCATACAGACTACCAATTGTTTTAAAAGGAAGTTATACCCACGGAGATAAGGCTTGGGTTTTATGTTTGGGTTCATTGTTGTTTCATTGCAAGATCTTGTCGATTGATATGATGAAGACGTGTGTATAATTGGGCATGCTTTGAAGTCTATTCACGTTTTGAAAAGAGACATGTGTACATTTTATTTGGGCCCGATTGTTGGTTTGTAAATAGTGGATGTCGATTGTTATCGTGGTGCATTATGCATTATCAGGGATAGATGTCGAGAATATTGTTGTGCATGTTTTGATTATTATTATTATTTTTTTTTAAAGGAAGAAGGGATCAGTGTTTTGTTAAACAGTATCGTTGAATGGAAAAAGTTTTATAAGTTATGATTGCATAGATTGTTATGAATTAAGTAATTCTTGGAGATTTAGTTATTGGAACAACAAGAAGTTTTGTATATAATCAAGGAACAATGAATGTTGGTGCGTTTTGGATTAATTTTAATACAGAGTTATGATTATTGATTATTTAATTTGTTTTATGAATAGTATCCATTAAATCCCCTGTCATTTTCTCACTTTTTCGCCCATTACGAATACCCTCACAATCCCAGATTCACTTTGCACACCCTGTTCTTAAAATTAAACTAAAAACTATGTATCACAACAATTAAAAAAAAACGCAGAGATGGATCACAATTGATATGATTTTGTTATTGTAACACAGTTGATTGTTTAATGATTTGTTGAGCAGTAATCATGTTCTTACTCCCTTTAATTTTATCGCTTTTCCGCTCAATACAACCCCCACAAATATCCCAGAACCCTTATTCACCCACTGCTCATTGACAAATATTAAATGAATTTTATGGATTGGATGGCATGGGTCTGATGTGATAGTTGAGCCAAACTTTGTTTCATATTAAAGAGATGCCATGTATGGTTTGTTTAAGAAGCTACTTGCTAATAAACGTTGCATACATGATGAACTTCTTCAGTAGAGGAAGCCATCGCCGAAATAACAGGGGCAGAGGGAATTGGAACAGAGGGCTTATAAGGCCAATATTCTCAATACATTTTGATGTAGATCCACAAGAGTTAAACCAGCTCTTCCGAGCTGGATTTTTCAATTGGATTGGACAAGGGGTAGTCCAACCTAGGCCATAAAGGCCTCCCTTCCAACCCCAGCATGTCCCCGGTATCCCTATCCCCCCTCATGTTTCATTGCAACCTGAAGTACCTGATAATTATGGATAGCAGCAGATTGTTCACCCAACAATCTCTCAACATCTTGGCTGGCCCAATTTGTCTCTACCTACTCCTCCTCCACCGATTAACCCAACTGTCCAAATTTCCTCTGCACACTCACCTATACAGTCCTCCTATGAAAGTAAAGCACTCAAAATCGAAGCCCACCACATGCATGACAAAGGAAAAGTTGTTGTTGCCCCCTCCTCTCCCTCAAGTGATTCAGCGAAATCTGTTTCATACCGCTTGCACTTGAGAGATGATTATTCTCATGTCATCAGTGAGATCAAGCCTCAAGGCTCCACACAACCTAAGGATAATTCAGGAAATTCAAAGGGAGATAGCAGCAACAAAGGGGAAATTTCTTCCCAAAGTTGCAAATATAGTTTCTGAGTAGATTTTATAATTTATTTGTTGAGAACATTTGATTGTTGAAGTTTTGTGACAGCATACTATTTTTGGATATTTTGGATATTATATGTTTGGATATGGTTTAAAATAACATTGATATTTAATTCTTAAATTATGAGAATGATTATGGGAGCCACAAGGAGGGATGTGTTTGATTGATTGACTAGTTATGTTTATTTTGGTTAAGGAACTAAAGGGAGTCACAAGGGGTCGCACCTACTAGTTATTATTTATTAAAAGACCCTTATTATTATTATTATATTAATTCTTCCCCTAAATAAAAGTTAGTTGAATTTTAGCAAACTTAACTAAAAGAATTAGTTGAACTACTTCAACTAATTTGGGATGCATAAAAGCAAAATGATGAGGAAGAACAAGAGGAGAATAGAAGGAGAAATCATACTAAGGTTTGCTCTTGACTTTTATTGAGATAGTTCAGTTTTCATTCATTCTTCAATTCATTAAAATCCTAATTCTCTTTTATGACAACAGGCTCCTATTGTAGACAACAAAATTCAAAGTTGAATTACATCATTCAGACACTTGTTTTCAAAGGTGTTGATCTATCTTTGATAGTCTGTGTAGACTTGTATGTTTATGAATTAAATTTCATGACTGATAAAGGATATTGTGCAGAGTCGAGTGGGAAGCAATCTGTGGCAAGTTGATTTAGCTTTTAAAGTTCAGTTTTTTACTTTCTGTCAGAAGTCCTTTTGTATGGTTTTCATTGGGGACATCTAAGTTTGACTTTGGTCCAAACTCCCTCATGGATTTTTGTAAAGAAAATGATTCTTTTAATTTCTTGGAATGAAATAAGCGATTCCTATTCTGTCTCATCTATGTTAATATGTGACTTGGTATTTTTTCTTTTGTCTCCACATTTACTTTTGCATCTATTATATTCATAAAATTATATAAAAATGTTGAATTTTACAGCAATCTTCTATTTTTTAAAATCAGCCTAATCCCTTGTAACTAATACTTGTGGATTAGGAAGCAAATTTTGAGGTTGTAAACATAGGGTGATATTCCCGTTTATCTTTCCTTAGCTAAACAAGATCTAAAAATGCTTGAGTAAGATTATTTCATATATTTTCCTCAACAAGCACCTCGTGCATTACAACTATCCATCAAAACAACTCGAGATCTACCATGAGGCGGACTAGACCACACCAGGATCCTCAGCTTGTGATATAACCCTCAAGATCTACCCTATATCCTCTTCTCAACTCAACAACTTACAAAATATATCAGACTTACAGCCATTCCATCTTTCCAACCTTGTAAGAATCACCAACCAAAAAGGAACAACAACCTAAAAACCTGAACCCCCGACCTAGACCTCCTAGGTACCTACTTATACATGTTTTTGTCTTACCAGCCATTACATATTCTTACCAAAACCCTAACCCTATCATGGCTAGGTCTTCCTGCATACGTGCCTCGCATGCTTTCCTCTTCTGCATGCGCGTCTATCTTGCACGTGTTGTTTTTCCTACATGTGCATCTTCCTTACACATGTTGCTTCTTCTGAACATGCATCCACCTCCCACATCATGCTTTTCCCCCAAAGTTGGGTCTGCTCCCAACAGGCCCCCAACACTGACATCGTGACTCGTCCTGAGTCACTGCCTAACTCCATCATCTATCACTACTTGTGCCAGTGCTTCGTACATACTTGCTACCCTTTGGCATTGCTCCTGAGCCTGGCTGCTCCTTGATGACATTGCTTCGACCACCTGTGCGATGAATAGTGGTCATAGGATCTCACCCCCTTGCAAGCCTATTTGTTCAAGGCGCACTTTTATTGCGTCAATTTCGGCAACCAATTGTTCTGCCTTTTCTTGTAGAGGATCCAACTGAGCCTGTTGTGCGATCTTATGTGTCTGCACTGCTTTTTCTTCTGCCTGAAGGTTCTTCATTTCTGCGGTCGTCTTGATCTTCTCTGGAAGTGACATTGTCCTATGTCGTTGCTTGACATCTGCCATTGCTACATGCAATTTATCTTCCTTTCCTTGCAACTCTTGTAGGCTCCCATCCTCTAATAGTTGTGTCCATAGTTGGCCTCTCTTTTCCAGCAGTTTTGTCACTCTATGTATGTTTTGCGCAATGTTTTTTGTAGTTGTTGCCGCGTCTTGCTCTCTTTTCACTCGGAATGTTGGAGGAGTAGTAGGTATTGAGCGCTCCTCTAGTTCTTTGATCTGCTCTTTATATCGTTGCAGAGTCTCTGCTATCTTTTTTATCTTCTCCTCCGAAGATGTTTCCTCTAATGTTGTGTCATTTGAGATGGCTTAAAAGACTGTGTTTATCTGGTTCTCCATATCGTCCACTTTTTACTACGCTATCTCTTTCTTTTACCCTTCCTGGCTGATGGCTTCCTTCAGTACTATACTTTCCTCCTGCGTTGTTTGTATATTCGTCGCGTCAGACCTTACTCTAGACTGAATCTCCTACACGACACTAACCTGTAACTTATACAACACCTTTGATGGGATCTTGGGCTAGGCCTTCTCTTTCTATAGTGTTGTAGTTTTGATCTGAATCTGACAATTTTATGCTTGCAAATGTTATAGGATGGTATAACTCTCTTGCTCCTGGCTGCACCAGAATAGCTCAAAGTGATATGGTTTATGCATGTACATGCACATGAAATGTTTTTTTCCCAATCCAGGAATACTAGTATCGATGTCGTTACCATATTCTCTTTTAGAGTGTCCAACCCCCGCTGACAATCCTCATTCCACTGAAATTTACTATCTTTCCTCAACATTTTCTCCATCGGCGCAGTGATCTGCGCATACCCTTTTATGAATTTCCTGTAGTAGCATGTGTGTCCCAATGTTGCTCTCAACTGACATACTAATGTTGGCGGTGGTAAATTGACAATCACTGCAATCTTGGCAGGATCTACTAGCAAGCCTTGTTTGCACACTATATGGCCCAATAGTATCCTAAAAGGTGTCCTAAAGATGCACTTCTTGATATTTAATGATATCTAGCATTGTCTGCATCTTTCCAACATCAGCCTTAATACCTCTACATGATCTCAACAGACTATAGATTGTCCAATCATACAGATATACTTCTAAAAATTGATGGATGAATTCTTTGAATGCGGCTATGACTACTCTTGAGAATATTGTTGGTGCATTCTTCAGTCCAAAAGGCATGAATGTGTACCGGTAGGATCCCCATTCTGTGGCAAAAGTGGTCCTGTACCTGTCTTCTGGAGCTATCTTGATCTGATGGTAGCCTGAGAATCCATCTGTGAATGAGTATGCTTCTTGGCCTCCTACATTCTCTAATACTTCATCTGTGAAAGGGGTAGGAAAAGGGTAATGTAGGCAAGCATCATTCAACTTCCTCAGATTGACACATATCCTTATGCCTCCTTGCTTCTTCTCTTGAACTACCATAGGGCTTGCCCATTAAGATTCTTCCACTGGTTCTATGATTCTAGCTTCCAATGTTCTGTCAATTTCTACTTATATGTTGGGTTTAGTCTATATGGTCATTGTCTAACTTATCATCTCTATAAAGGTTGTTGGGAACATGTCACTGTAATCGTGCAACAACTATGTTATTCTTTCTATTATTTGTTAATCCCAGTAGTCTCCAATACTAGCCATTTTGGGATTATCGTTTGTCCCAATATTTACTTTCTTCACCTTGATTGGCACAACAAATACTTTTGATTCGAGAGACGGACCTTCCACCTCCCTTTCTCCTTCAATTTATGTAATTTGAATGTTGTGTGGGTCATCTTCATCTGGTGCTTCTTCATGCACATGGTAGCATGACAGTATTTATTTCACTGTCTGTCTATTTTGTTGTTGGTACTTTGTTACAAGTTCAACCTCTGGTTCTTGAATGAATATTACCCCTCTGATATGTTTGAGAGTTGAATCCATGTTGGGGTTCTCATGTTCAAATGAAAAAGTGACTATAAAAATTGTTTGTAATGATTTCCATTCTGTAGTGCCTCTGCGCAATTCCTGGTCTACATACCAGTTTGCTAGAATTATTTGCAATGTGTGAATAAAGTGATGATACCATTCTTCTGGTGGCGTCATTCTCCATAGTGTTCTGCACTTCTCCAAGTGTTTTGTTGGTGTCCCATGTCCATCATATCTCTGCAGTTGATTGCTTCCCTATTCTGCGCCAAATCTGATGCGTGATAATCGCTTACACTGGTACATGTCCTTGATTGTCTCTTTTTGTGCCCCCCACCATCTTGCAGGTGTTGACTTGGTTGCTATGTCTAGAGCTAAGAGCCTCTGATTTTATAACACTTCATATTCGTATCTTGTTAGGAATTCTTCTAAGTCATTCACCCCATGAAAGCTGGGAGGTTCTCTTATCTCTGTACCTACCCATCTTACTGTGCGGTCTATTCTTATGCATCTTCTTGTGGACACTTCATGTAATCTCTGTTGCTAATTCTCCAACCCTATATCTGAGTCTAAATCACATGATGTGATACTTCTCCAACTGAGTACCCCATCTGTAGTTAGATTAACATAATCTTCTTCTCACGTGGTGATTCTGTATAACTGGTTGATTTCCTCCAGATCTAAGCAAGTAGGCTCTACAAACCTTTCTGCTTCTGATGGGTCTAGTGGCGCAACGACTCGGTATTCGCCTGACTTGAATGTCATCTTCCTTGTCTTCAAATTGATTATGGCCTGGTTTTCAAACACCCAATCCAAGCCAAGCAATGTTGGGTAAGGTGTTGTTCCATCCACTATTTCTATCACTTCAAAATCGGCTTTAGTGCACACTCCATCCAGATCTACTGTCACACCCTTTAGCCTTCCAATTGGCAGAACCCTATGTTGATTTGCTAGTTTCAGCTGAACAGGTAAATATCCTAATGTGGAATATCCCATACATTTCCATGTCTTCTTGGGTAGCACATTCACTTCAGAGCCTAAATCCAGTATAATATCCCCCGTGTTGAAATCTCCAATGTTGGCATTCAATCTAAATTCTCTACTTGTCCTCCTCCTTATATGCAAATGATTAACTGTTTTTTGCTTTAGCTTTCCCCCTACATTTGTGTTACATATTTCTAACATATTTTGTAACACTTTAATAGATGATGGATCATTTAGTAGTTGAACACAGGATTGCAGAAAAGCCTTTATGGTACTTACTTGTCCTAGGGGTTGTGCTTCATTAGTGTGATCCAGCAATGAAGGCATCTCATACATTGGTACGTCCTGAGTATGTTGCGTAGTTGGTGTAGATGCAATGTTTGGCTTCAAGAATTCTTATCTGGCTTGCTTGAATATCTCCTTTTCATTATGCGCATCAAACTACATTTGTGCTTCGACATTATTCTTCACCCATTGGTGTTGTGTTGGATCTTGTTTTATTGTGTG
The DNA here is from genome assembly GCA_010110895.2 of Picea sitchensis. Taxonomy (NCBI): domain Eukaryota; kingdom Viridiplantae; phylum Streptophyta; class Pinopsida; order Pinales; family Pinaceae; genus Picea; species Picea sitchensis. The sequence continues at coordinate 22,579 of SNQJ01S0114944.1, forward strand.
ATCTCCTGTATTGGCTCCTCCGCGCATAACTATGTTGATATTTCTTCCATCATCCCTCGCTTCTACAAAAATCCATTAAACGTTCTGATTGTTCTGATTTCTCTTTTCCTGGATGTTCCCCAATCGTGTCGGACAGTATTTTGTGTCATGATCTGATGCGCGGCAATACATACAGGTCACAGGTGGGAGTGGACATTCTCTTGCATAGTGTCCTGGTTGTTGACAATTACGACATACCACCGGTCCTCTACCTCTTCCAAAGACTCCTCTACCTCGTCCTCCACCTCTGTAGCCAGCTCAATCTCCTCGCAGTGTGTTGTAATAAGGCACCTGATTATACTGTGGCTACGTGGTATTGTACCGTGGTTGCGCAGTGTTATATTGTTGTGGCGCAGTGTTATATGGAGATGGTACTTGGTTAAACTCTGGTGCAACTTGCCCTATCATCATCTCTGCCTAAACCCTATAGGTGTCTGATGTTCTTTCCCTCATCATCTCCATTGTCCTAAAATCTTTGTCATCATGGACTACTGATTTGCAAAAGTTGCAATATGAACTCTTAAGAACTGCCTGGTATTTTTGCATCATTGGACAATGATATGGATCATGCCCATGTGTCTTGCAGATATCACACCATAGTCCTCCTGATGGAAAAGGGTTTGGCGGTCTTGTTTCCATGTACTGCGCAAATGTTGGGCATTTGTTCTTATGGTGTCCTTCTGTCCTACATGTGGTACACCAAACAACTTCTTTTTTTCCTTACTCATGTTCTGGTTTAATTGAAATGTTAGATTCTTCAAGTCCTCCTTGAGTTCCTCTATTGTTGGATTTGTCTTCTGATATTGATTATCTTCTAGTTGTAAGGATTCTTGTAGAGCCTCTGCCTAAGTTTGAAACTTCTAATGTCTCAAAGGGTATTTCAAGTCTGGTAGCAAAGAATTCACAAATAAGTGTCTATGTTGCATATATGTCATGACATACTTCAGTTTTCCTTTCAATCCTTTGAATCTCTGGTCAATCTCCCAGATAGATTCCCCTGGTTTCTATATGATTTCTATCATCTCATTCATGTATTGATCCTTTGAGCTAGGCTTCTGTAATTCATTTATCAACAGCTTCTTGATATCCACAATCATTCTGGTTGTTCCTGGTGGACTATTTGCAGCTAAACTCATGTACCAATCCAGTGTGCAGTCTCTTAGTGTGATGGCCAACTGCGCAAGTTTTGTATCCTCATATGTGATCTTCTTTGCTTCCTAGATATTTTCACAGATGAATAAGTTCTTCTCAGGGTCCTCTGACACTTCTCCCTTGAACTCTAACAACCTGATGGTGGGATCATGTCCTGCCATCCTAAATATTGAACTAGTACCTTTCCGCGGTGTAGATCCTTGACTAATTCTTCCTAAACTAGCTCCCTCGGTTGTTGCTCCCTATGTAGATGTATTTCCTGTTGTGTTTCTTCCATTGAATTTTGGTTGTCTAAACGGTGGTGTTCTGTATGGTGTATTATTCGCACATGGGTTTAAGGGTTCCACACTGACACTAATATGGATAGGAGTTATGCCTCTGGTTTCTGCTCTTGGACATCTTGTATTCCTTTCATATGTTGCGCATAGGATTTCCTCAATCTACTCCATGGCCCAGAGATCCTCTACCTCTTCTTCGTCACTTGCCAAGCCTTCCCTCGTGGCTATGGCTCTCTTCTTATTGTTCATCTTGTATTGGTAAAGTACTCCATTGCACATTCTTACAATTTTTGCCATGATCTTCTTGATCTAGTCTTCCTCCATCATGATTGGATCTAAGGCCTCCTCCTTCTTTCCTTTATCCATCTCTTCCTCCATCTCTCTGTCTCTTGTTAGTGCTTCCCTCCTTCCCCCATGCACGCAGGGAAGTTTAGTTGTCTGAGGCCATTGTCATTACACCTTTGTTATACAGTAACATCTTAATGGAAGTATACAATGATCTGATATACCTACCTCGAGGTCCCTTCAGGAACTCTTGTTCTATTGCATTGTACGACGTCGCAGTATATACTGCAAATTATATGATAAATCCTGCAACAATGTTGTCTAACTAGAAATCTATTATGCACGTAAATTTATTGTCAACTTGTTGTAACTATGCGATCTCCACAAAATTCCACTCTACCTGTTTGATCTGAGTTGTAGGGTGGTTGTCTTTCAACCTCGATATCCACTCCTGCAACACATGGTGGAAATCATAAAAAAATAATACGTGCAAGTCATTGAATACATACTTGTCTAAATATTTGCATGTTGTTAGCTTCGGGTTCCTGTTATCTTTCTGTGAAAATTCCAACTCCTTTGTTTTCAACTAGATCTCGATATCTGCCTTCGTTGGGTTCCACAGTCTCAACATCCCCTTTTATATCCTCATTTTTTTTAATGTTTTCTCACCAAATCTGACATTATTTTCACAATTCTTCAACAGATCTCATTCACTCAATCCCATTATGTTCCAACTGGCAACAAAACCATTTGTTGGTTAGACTTCATCCTGGCTACCATTCTTGGGTTGGCTCAGGTTCAGGTCCACTTGGTTTCCAACAAAACCCCTCTAAAATCTCGGCCCTCCTGGTAAACTAGAAGGCAACCCAGTACATAGGGTGTACTGCACAGTCTCACCCGAGATAGCTCTATTGGTGTCTGCAACGCTCAGGTGCTTGCAGCATGGGAAATGAGTAGGGATATGTGATTAAATCTATTATCTTCATTTGTTTAATCTAGCATTCTACTTATCTTGATTAATCTGTCATTCTTACTCACGCAAGTAAAATATCAAATCTAACTAAGTAATTCATACATTTGTCTAACATCTACTCATTCACAACAACGGGGATACACAACATTCCATCACATAACACATGATCTATCGTGGTTTACCCCTCCTAGGCTACGTCCACAAAGATTTGGTTTTTCTACTCTTTTATTATTATGGTTCCCAAAACTACAACGCCTTGCGAATTACAACTCTCCATCAAAATAGGTCGAGATCTACCATGAGGCAGACTAGATCACACCAGGATCCTCAGCCTGTGATCTAACACTCAAGATCTACCCTATCTCCTCTTCTCATATCAACAACTTACAAAATAGATCGAACTTACAACCATTTTCTCCCTTCCAACCTAGTAAGAATCACCAACCAAAAAGGAACAACAACCTAAAAACTTGAACCCCTGACCTAGACCTCCTAGGTACCTACTTATACATGTTTTTGTCTTACCATCCATTACATCTTCTTACCAAAACCCTAACCCTATCATGGCTAGGTCTTCTTGCATGCGTGCCTCGCATGCTTTCCTCTTATGCATGTGCGTATGTCTTGCACGTGTTGTTTTTCCTACATGCACATCTGCCTTACATGTGTTGCATCTTCTGCACGCACATCTGCCTCCCACATCGTGCTTTTCCCCCAAAACTGGGCCTACGCCCAATATTTGACAAAGTGACCTATTAGGTGAATCATTCCTTAATTCAAGGAGTGTTTCCTAGGTGGAAAAATCTCTAAGTCATGTTGAGAAGATGAAGTGGATGGCGGGTTAAAACTTTTGAGCATGGGGTTCATGACATACAAGGGTTTGTATTGTCTCATTTATGGGTGCCTTTTAGAGGGTGTGTTGCACCTTCGTTTTCAATGCATCCTTTTTCTAAGCCCATTTATTGCCTTTTTTTTAAGATGTTTCCGGGTTGAATCCAAGGTGGGGATTCTACCTAAGCATGAAAACGATTTCCCACCTTGACTCTACCCTGGTCACATTATGCTTCCCCAAGTTGAAGACAATGTTTGGGACTTCTACCTAAGCATGAAAAATATTTCCCACACACGCTCTACCTTCCCTGGAATTTTTATATTGTTATTTTTTATGGGTCCCATCAGTTTCTTATGAGAGACATTTCATTGTCCTCGGGATCCTTGGGTGAGAATATAGAAGGTTTATGATTGGATTTTATCTTTTTCCAGCTACAAACATCACGGACTTCAACCCCTTCTTCCCATGAAATGAGGTACAATCCCTTATTGGGTCAATACACTCAAAAATCTCAAAAGATAAGGGGACAAACAAGGGGTGAAGTGATGAAAAATGATAAGTATGATCGGGAGTGGCACAATGACTTGTCAAGAAGACCTCCTAGTATAAAACCCATCCCTAAGGGTGACCACTTACTAGGGCACAATTTCAACCACCAAGGTGAAACAGAGAAAAGAGCATAAATTCCAAGCAAACGTTCTATAATCAAAATTAGTTTAAATGCAACATACTCACATGCCTGAAATATTAAAGTGACACTAACTACAATACCGGACTTGTACCTCATGGAGCAAGACCCATCGTCTTCCGGAAGCAAGCTGATGTGGTGGATACCATCATGATGAACCTGAGATATGTGGTGGCGAAGTGGGCCTCTATCTATGCAAGTGGAGGTTGTCAGCCATCAATCTTTTAGTACTCCATGTCTACAACCTAAGGGCCTCGAGACATAATCTCCTTATTTATCCCTCGAATTCGAGGATAACAGTCCCAATTATATGATGACATGTTACAAATAATTGTAAAAGTTATTTATTGACATTTTGATTATCATGGATCATTATGTTGTCCCTTTTATATGACGAAGGCTACCTTATTCATATAGAATAAAATGAGTTTTTAATTCTATTACAGTCTTAAGTGTTGTAAAATGTCACATCATCGATTATATATCTGGATGATGTACATTATTACGATGAACAATTGTGTAATTAGCTAGTATATTCATTTAAATGATACAATACATTAATGCAAATGATTATATATCCAAACATAATAATTAAAATACAAAAAATCAATATTATTATAAAAATATTTGTTTTTTGATGATTAATTAAAATTTTAATAAAAAAAAATCAAGAAGATGCATATTGGTGCATTGTATTCTTTTGACTTAAACAATGTAGTTCATATATATATATGCACCAGAGCATTTAAATGGTTGTCACTAGTGCTTTACACATGTACAAACACACTGGTGCTAATAAATTCAATAAATACATTGGTGCTTCTAATGATAACAACACCATTTTCTTCAACGATATCATTACTGTTGTCGTTACAGTTATCGTCAACATGACAAGGCTTTACGATGAAAATAAGATATACACATTGATGCTTTTAAAATATGTAATACGCACTCACACGTTCAAAATACAAAATACCCATCGGTGCTTCCAAATTTAATAGACATCGGTTATTTAAAAAATATAATATGCACATGTGCTTATCGATGATGAGTGTATTGATGCACCTTACAAATATATTGTCGATTTATTGATGCACTGAAGAATTGTTGATTTAATCTTGCAAGTATTGAGTCTTACACCCATTTGTCGGTTTGCATCCATTTTGGATCAGTACTTGCCTTTTCCTCACTCGACATTTAATATTTGTTGCAATGTTTGTATTTAAATTAATTTACAATTGTGCATAACAAGTACTAATGTACAAAGAAGATCCATTCAAACATTTGATTAACAATGGAT
>SNQJ01S0114946.1:0-11042 GCA_010110895.2 Picea sitchensis
ATGCCTCTAGGGGGTTTTGAACATTGGTGAGGGGAATAAAAACACCCACACTTTACAAACCAACCAAGTCATCATTGACAGGCAACTGGATTTAGTTTCTGATGAAACTCACAGATCAAACATAACTCCATGCTTATTAGGCACCCATGTTTCCAACATAGCTTGGGAGGTCTGCACTTACCCCTTGTGATGGCTTGGAAGGCCCACACAGATCATTTATGAATCAGAATAGTTGTAACAGGGTTGTGCTAATAAATCATAAGCGCAAATGCAATCGCAAGCTTTTCATTGTGGTAGCTTAGAATATATTCCTTCTCTTCATCTTGCACGTTATGCAGCACAAAGTTTGTGTTGGACACATACCTTGGCTCCTTTATCTTCCCAGACTACACTCATCCAACTTTGTATGGATATCCTGCATATGTGGTCGTATTTTGTCTCCTGTGAGGAAAGTGTAGACCTTATTATTGACTTCAATCCAGCTGCATCCTGGCATCTTTTTAACACTCCTGTCTCTCATCATATTCCTCACCTTCTCAATGCCATCCCACCTACCAACTGCTGCATAGATGTTTGACAGCAGCACATAATGGGCAGCATTTGTAGGGTCCAACTCAAAAAGGTGACCTGCTACACATTCTCCGAGCTCTACATTGTTATGGATTCTGCATGCACCAAGCAAAGGTTCCCACACACAGGCATCAGGTTTCATGGGCATTTCGTTAATGAAATTCTCTGCTTCATTTAACATCCCAGCACGGCCAAGAAGATCAACCATGCAACTATAGTGGTCCATTGCTGGCATGATGCCATAATTTTCAGTCATGTTGTTAAAATATTGCCAGCCATCATCCACTAGGCCTCTGTGGCAGCAGGCAGACAGTACACTGAGGAACGTGAGATGATCTGGATTTGTACTGCAGTTTTGCATTTGCCCAAAAAGTTGCAGTGCCTCCTTGCTGCAACCATGCATTGCATACCCTGCAATCATCGCATTCCACAAGACTATGTTCTGTTCATGCATTCTGTCAAACACTTTGCGTGCATCCTCTATGCTTCCACATTTGGCATACATGTCCACAAGGGCACTCCCAGCAAAGACATTGGCTTGAAATCCACTTCTGATTATTTCTTCATGAACCTCTTTGCCTTGCTCCAGAGCTGCCAAGTTGGCACATGCCGGCAGAATGCCTGCTAAAGTTTCCGAATCCGCCTCCACATCCGTCATCTGCATTTTCCAAAAGATTTCCAGCGCCTCTTCAAAACACCCATTCTGCACATATCCTGCAATCATTGCGGTCCATGACACCACATTCCGTTCTGGCATTTCCCAAAACAACTCCATGGCCTCGCCAATAAGCCCATTTCGAGCATATCCTGCAACCATTGCCGTCCACGAGAAAACGTTCCGTTCCGGCATCCGCTGAAACATCTCCAGCGCCTTGTCCATACACCCCATCTGCGCATACCCTGCAATCATGGTGGTCCATGAGACCACATTTCTCTCAGGCATTGCCCAAAAGAGCTCCAGCGCCTCGTCCACTCGCCCATTCTTCACATAACCAGAAACCAAGGCATTCCAATCAATAACATCTCGTTCAGTAATGTTCTCAAACACTTTGCCTGCATCCTCGATTTTCCCACACTTAATATACATGTCTATGAGACCACTCCTTACAAAAGCATCCGAGTGAAACCCCTCTATAATCACATTCCTATGAACATCTTTGCCCCTCTCAAGAGAACGCAAATGGGAAATTGCAGGGAGGACGCTGGCGAAAGCAAACTTGTCCGGTCGCACGCCTGCTCTTTTCATCTGATTAAATAACCCCAAGGCCTCTTCATAAAACCCATGTCTGGAATAACCAGAAATCATGGCTGTTAAGGCCACCAAATTTTGCTGAGACAGTCCATCCAGAACTCGACGCGCATTGGCCAGACCTCCGCACTTGGCATACAGAATCACAAGCTTAGTTTCTAGGAATAGACTTGGCTTGAATCCCGTTTGAATCATGTGTGCATGTACCAGTTTTCCCTCAGAGAGATTTTTCATGTTTACACAAGTCTGCAACAGAGAAGCATAAGTAGAAGCAGTAGCGAGAGTGGGTGTCAAATCGGTTTCCATCATAATGGATGTTATTATGTGTTTCTGCCTCCATAATTGTTGTTTCGTTGGTGCCAAAGCCATTTGAAGTCATCTACATCGAACACAAACTGCGTATAGAACTCAAACTCAACTCGCAACGTTTTATATGTGGACATGTTTCATGACCTGACGCAAGGTTGAAATTTGGAAACAGGTCCCTGTGAATTTGACGGTGTGAACTGTAAAAACCATATCCAGAAGTCTGATCGCTCAATGGTTCGCTTAATAGGTGCTTTCCAAGGTTGTTAGATATTTCGCTTATTAGATATTTTGGGTTCCATTTTACAACTCTGAATTACGAGCAATAGTTTATGTCAACGGGTTTAAACTTTATCAGAGAGACTATTTACCAATATTTGAAAGTGTTTATTGATTTCTCACAACATTTCTTTGCAAAAGGATATATATAAATAATTTTGATGATGGTTGGGAAATATTTTCACTATATTTGACAGAAAGGCACCCCATGATGGAGACTTTGGCCATCAAATTTTATTCATGAGTAGAAAGAATAATGTAGAGTATGGAAAAGAGGGGAAGAGATTTGATAGTTGTAAAAGTCATTCTAAGAATAATGTAGAACATTGAAAAGAGGGGAAGAGATTTGATAGTCGTAAAAGTCATTCTAAGATGCTATGAGATAAAGTTGTTGTTTCTCACACACGTGCCCACACAACATGTCCAATAAAGGGGAAGACAAACTTAAAACCTTTCACCAATATGAACATGTTTTCCAAGCTCTCAAAAATGTGAAATGAATGAGGGTCCTTGTTGGACATGAACTTGTGGTCTAAACAGAAAGAGAAGAATTAGATGAATGTAAGTCTCAAGTTGCATTTTCAACAACACTACATATACTCCACTCTCATATTTTTGTTAGATATTATCCTAATTTACCTTAGGTGCTTTCTATCATATGCTCAACTATTAGATAAATTTGGGATATATGTATCAAGAAATTTTCAAGCATGGAAGTTGTTGAGATTTAGGTACCTTGGAAAGTGGTCTCATTGTGTTTGTGAGTCTTTAAACACAAAGGGGGAGACTATTACCCTTATACCTTTACTTTATGATCTAATCTCACTTTGGCATTATCACTTGAGTCATAAAGTGAAATTTGTCACTTAAGTCATAAAGTGACAATTAATTCACTTTGTGGGTGAATTAAGAGACATAAAGCAAACTATGAAAACTTGAGTAAAGTGGGTGTCTAAGTGAGATCTTTGAGATTAGATCTCCCCCGTTTATTAAACTTGGCTAGATTGAATCTAGGCATTGGTCTTTTAGGTTTGGCCAAAGGGAGGCAAAAGAGTAAGGATGAGACTCATTATTCACTTGAGAGAGTTGAGTGAAGAGGAGGAAAGGAAGTGAGGGTTTCAAGGAGCAAAGGGAGGCACACTTGAGCAAAGGGCACAAGCTTCTTGAGGAGCTTTCATGGAGGGCGCATCTTCTTGAGAGGATAAGGCTTCATTGTATGGAGACAAAAGGTTGAGCATGGGTTCCTTGAGATGAGGAGAGTGCAAGGCTTCAAAGAGGGCACGCTAAGCTTCATGAGAGCTATCATGGACGAGAGGGGCACAAGATCTTGAGGATGCATTAGTGGAAAGCTAAGGGTGCAAGCTATCTTGGAGAAGGTTGTTTGAGAGGAGGGCACACTTGTGTGATAGAGTGTGAAAGGAGTCCAGAAATGGGCACAAGGCTTGAGGGAAAACTTGTGGAGGGCGCACCAAGGTTGTGAGGAGACACCATTAGTAGAGGAGTGTTGGCACAGGGGCAGACCCAGGGCTCAATGCTTCAATAGCGCACCAAAAAAACCCTAACTACCGACCCTTTCGGCAACACCTACGAAGCAAATGAAGTCTCACCCGAGGTAGAGGCAAGGGGGGTTGCAGGACTCAAGTGTCTACAACCTAGCTGGGACACAGATCTATGATTACACACTTAACAGAGCACTTAGCAATTAACATTCATTAGTCTTTAACCCTTATTCACATCACAGATTAAACCCTAGATCTAGATTAGTGCAGTAACAACCAAGATCTAATACTTCCAATCACTTAGCACATAACATTAACTCAGATCAAGCATTCATTCACATGATTAAGATCTAAGCCACTACATCAGGTGCATTCATCAAACAACACTAAGCAAATAGAAACATAAACACCATGATCACATTGCACAAAGCACAATAACACATGATATACGTGATTCACCCYAGTGTGGGGCTACGTCCACCAACTCTTCTTCTTCTTTATTAGTCTCTTCAATCTTCTTACAGGCACCAAGCCTGAGATCCAACTCTGCAAAGGACAGGAGATATATGTGCACCTCGCCAGATCCTCCTTCCCCGAGTTAGGTCAAAGCACAAAGCCTTGCACAGTTTGTGCACAAAGCGCTACAAAACACTTGCACTTAGCTCTGCAAGTCTCAACACATTCTTGCACAAAGCCAACTTGCCATGCACTAAGCCAATCAATGAATAGTCACTACTAGATCTACTTCTTACATCGCCTAGCTACTTATTTATACATTACAAAGGGGCCTAAACATGGGCAAACCCATGGGTCGACATCCCATACCCGTTACATAAACCCAAAAAGCCCCAAAAAGACCACAAAATGGGCGCGATCCTGCGATCTTTGCTTTGCCTGGGTGCTCCGTCTTCGACCAGCCTGTCGAAGTCCCAAAAATGGTCAAACACGAACAACGTTTCCCCCAAACTTGGTTGAGAGCCAACAGGCCCCCAACACTCACCTGTGACTCGTCCCGAGTCACTCCGATCTGGGCAATTCTAATTTGAATACCTCAAGCTACCTCGACTTGTTTCTTCGCTAGAGCTTCCTGCTCGGCGAACTCCTGAATGACTTGCTCGGTGAATGGCCCTCCAGCCAGTGTTCCACTGTTGTGACCACCTGTTCCAACTGTGATCCTTGTCCCTCGATCTCTTCAAAGAGGGTGCAGGCTTCATCCTGCATCGGCTGGAGTCGTTGTGTCACCTCCATCACTCTGCTCTGGATGGCAGTGACCTACTGCTAAACTGCGCGTTGCTCCTGCGATCTCTTCATCTTTTCAACGATCGTAAGTTGCTTCAATTGTGCTTGCACAGTCAATGCATGTTGCTTCTCCTCCTGGATTTGTGCCTCCAATCTCCTCAGCTCCAGGTCTTCTTCAAGGCACTCATAGGTCTACACGCTTCGATTATTGAATTGCTTACATTCTGAAGCCAACACCCTGATTCTTTCTACTGCGCTCCTGGCAGTTTCTTCCCTCTCATCTCGCACTTCTTGGAGTTCTAGCTCTACTACTTTTGCTTGCAGTTGCTGAATGGATTCAGCGAGCTTTCCCACTTGGCTCTCGGTTATCTCTTCTTCTATCTGGGCTAAGCCTGGCACAGAGTGAAGTGCTCTAGTCACTCCCTCTCTAACCCGCATCTGCTCCGTAAGCAGCTGGTCTTTCTCTTTATGGATTTTCTCTCTCTCCTCCTCGAACTTCGCTCTAATGTCTTCTTTCTCTTACTACGCAACCTGAAGTTTCTCAAGGGCTTCCTCCTTTGCTTGCTTCAAGGCCTCTGTAGCCTACTCTTTTTCTTCATGTACTCGACGAAGGTGAGCCATTGTTGCATCTGCTAGCCTTTGCAATTGGGTGGGCTCATCCCCCAATTCTACACCTTTTGATGACGACGGTGCAGTAGACATTGCGCGACTCAAATAGAGAGCTTGATGTGCCCCCTTCAGCTCCGCCTTGATTCTTTCATACATCATTTCCTACTTTTCTTCATGTCGTTGCAAGATACCCTCCAAAGCATCTTCGACAACTGCGATGATGAGGTCATCATCATCCACTGTGAGCACATTCTGCGACAGAAGCTTATTGGCTCAGGATTTCTTCCGTGCTGAGGGTTTTTGTGGAGAAACCTTCCTTTTCTTGGACATCTCATCCTCTATAGGGGGGTCCTTTGGCGGCGTTACTTCTCCCTTTTCCTACTTGTCTTATTCCCCTTCCTCTTCTTGGTTTACTTCGTCGCCTCCTCCTCCTCCAGGTGAATCAGATGTAATTTCCTCCGATGCGTTGTTTATGTCCTGCACTTCTTCCTTCTTCTTCTTTTTCTTAGTGTTGCTCAGTCCATCACACTCTGTCTAGGTGACCAAAGGACTTCTGATGATGTCAGGGTTGGAGAGCTCTGTCTATTTGACTGGTACAAGGAATTCATCCAGCCATTCCTTGGATATCTCCTTCATGTCTTCATCAGTCAATTTGTAATAAGACTGCAGCTCCTCCTTTCTTTCATCCCTGCGCGTAGTGATGTAGATGAAGTGGCAGTCTGTGTGGAACTTCGTTAGTGGCTTGTAAGTATGCAAGGTGTTCGGGGTCATTCGAGGGAATGACTCAATGGCGCATGTGATCTATAGGTAGTAAGTGTGGAACATCGCATTTGATTTCCACTGCTTCATCATGTCTCTTGTATACCACAAGGTGGTGAACCTTGCGACCATTGGTTCTAATGGCTCAACTTCGGGGAATGTCGTTCTCTTCGACATCTCCCAAGTGACAAATGCAATAAGAATCAACAACCAACTGAAGTGGAATTCATACCCTTGGTCATGCGCTCCGCGGTAGTCCTTCTCCAACTCATTGACGAGGTAGCTCACCCAATTCATTTGCATGCCCTCGACGCACTTCCCTGCGAGGTCGACAACGAACCCTACAAATTGCGTTGGTTGATTCTTCCTAGCGAGATTTCCAACAATCAACTGACAAGCTAGGCACACTACACCATCTTGGATGGAGGCTACCTTGTAGCTTCGTTTCCCCTTCTCCACATCGCCATAGGTTTCCTTTATACGCTACGCCAGGGAGAGATCTGCAGCCTTCCCTAGATAGAACTGGTGAGGGTTTGTTCCTTGCATGATCAATCCAGTGATCAGGTGTATCAGCGTCGGATCCACATTCACGTGTCTATCTAACCAGAGATAACCTCCATGGTAGCACGACAGGAGGAGTTTAACGCACGCGTTAACCTCCTGATGTCTGTCGAAGTGGGGGAACTTCATGAGGTTTAAGATGGTGGACCTCGCGATCTCCTTAATCCATGGCTGGGGAACTATCTTAGGCTTATTCCCCGTTGTCTTTATCAGGTATCGATGTGGTGCGAGCATCGCATAATTCTTCCTATCTCCCAGGTTAAAGTCACTTATCTTAAGATCTGGGATCAATCCTAATTGTGGTCCGACTACGTGTATCCCCTTCGGGAGGTATGCAGTGATGAGTCTATACTTGAAATCCCTCAAGACGTTGTCATGACTAACCGTGCCAGCCAAGGGCGGGATGTAGTCGGGCAAGACTGACAGGATTTGCTTTGCGTTCTCCAGATCTCCGCGGTGCTTGCTTCTTTTCTCGGTTGTTGCTCGACTAGATTAGCGTGCAGTCGAGGGGGATGCTTGCACTCCTCCTGTCGACGAGGCTTGTATTCCTGCGGACATGACCTTCTCAGCCATAAGGTCGATCAAGATTTCTTCCACTGATTTCTCTACTGCGCTAAGGTCGCCCAACATGCATGCTCATGATCAAATAGCTCGGGTAGGCGAAGGGACGCTCAAGGTAGTCGAACAGACAGCGAGGTCTAGACAATACAACACGGTATTCTTTGTGGGCTCAAATATCTCAGTTTGCAAAAGTGGCCCTGGTAAGGCATTCGATGAATTAAATAAGCAATGTTGTAACAAATTCCTTCAACGAGTCTAAATTCCTTAATCAATATGAATCCATCCATTATGGCGCGGTCCCAACGGTCCAATGGCGGTCTTTCCGGCAATAACTGTGTTTCTATCCATTCTGGAGCGTAGTTATAATGGTCAAGATGCCTCCAACGGTCATATAGCTTCACCGATTCAAAGTTCCATTATGCATTGTTTCGTTATTCCGGCGATGTTCAAGTTCTGTGAGCCTGCCTTCTACGAAGTTTTTGTGGAACTCCCTGTAATTTTTCTAATTTTGCTTTCTTCTTACTGAGCTTTCTGGCCTTCTTTCCTGCGATCTGAGTTTCTGGATTCCTCTTCCCATTCTCATTCTTATCTTCCCTTAGCGTAGTAACTTCGCACTGCTGAGAGTCTTTCAAAGGTTTCAAGTGTGATACTTCTTCTCTTACTATTTCTGGGGTAGGGGCTCTTTTCTCCTGCATAGATAGATTCTTAAAACCTTCTTGCGTTCTTTCAACCTCGACAACTAATTCTCTAGCCCTCAGTTGCTTCGACTTGTCCTCTTGTATTAGTCGCTCTATTTTCTTGGCTATGAAGTCCCTTAATTCTTTCTTTTTCTGTTTTGTGGCTTCCTCTTCTTCTTTACTTTGAATCTGATCTTTCTCAATCCAGATCTTTCTTAACATAAGTGCAAAAGGAGTGCTATTATCAACAAACTTAATGACTTCAAATTCTTCTTTGGTCGATGTTCCATGAGAAATTGTAGGTACATTAGTAACTCTTCCACACAGGGTTATCATCTTTCCTTTAAACAATCCTATCCTTCCCAATGAAGGAACCATAGTTGGATTTCCCAAAATTTTCCAACTGCTTTCTGGCATGATATTCACCTGTGTTTCTTCATCTAAGACACAGTCTATGTCTAAGTCTCCTATTCTTGTTTCTATGCACTCCTTCTCTTTTAAGATCTCTGGTAAACTGATGTCTCTGTGATCATTTATTGTTTCTTTCATCTGCAGTAATATAGTCTCTGATTCTTTCTGGTGCTCTAGTATATTCTTAGTCTTTTGACCTTCTTCATAGTTTTCTTGTTTCATGTTCATCTTTTCAACTTTAGTAATCATTCTAGGGAAATCCAAAACCTCATGATCAACGAATTTACAACAAATACAAGTAGGACCTATACCAGGGCATTCCTTAGCAAGATGTCTCGATCTTTTGCAACTATAACAAAGAGTCAATCCTCTCTTTCTCTTAAACGATCCCGGACCTTTCATGTACTGCACACTGGGATCATAGTGATGGACCTGCAAAAAACAAATTCTAGGATCCTGCATCCACTTGTTAGTCCAAAAATTCTCTCTATGCATAGGAATAACATATCTTTCACTAACTATATCATAATTATTTAGATCAAACCTTCTTTCTTCTAGTTGTGCCCTAGTTTTTATACTAGGACAAAATCTATCAAACATACCTAGATTCATACTTGCGAAGTAAAAATTTCCACTTATCTTACCTTTTCCAGAGCACAAAGCTTTAAGATCTTACCTTTTTTTTCAAATTAGACTTCTCTTTTAGCACAGAGCTTCGCAAGTCAAGTAGAATATTGCACTCTACAACAACATATCTACGCATAGAGCTTTTTCTTTTCTTCAGTTCCCAGCAATCACAGTTTCAGTCTCGGCAACAGAACCATTTGTTGGCACAGGGGCAGACCCAGGGTTCAACACTTCAACAATGCACCAACAAAACCCAAATAATGGTTGTTTAGTTGGTACCAAAGCCATTTGAAGTCATCCACATCGAACTCAAACTACGTATAGAACTCAAACTCAACTCGCAACGTTTTGTATGTGGACATGTTTCGTGACCTGACGCAAGGTTGAAATTTGGAAACAGGTCCCTATGAATTTGACAGTGTGAACTGTAAAGACCATATCCAAAAGTTTGATCGCTCAAGGGTTCGTTTAATAGCTGGTTGCAGAGGTGGTTTCCAAGGTTGTTAGATATTTCGCTTATTAGATATTTTGGGTTCCATTTTACAACTTTGAATTGCAAGCAATAGTTTATGTCAACGGGTTTAACTTTATCAAAGAGACTATTTACCAATATTTGAAAGTGTTTATTGATTTCTCACGACATTTCTTTGGAAAAGGATATATATAAATAATTTTGATGATGGTTGGGAAATATTTTCACTATATTTGACAATCAAGGCACCTCATGATGAGACTATTTACCAATATTTGAAAGTGTTTATTGATTTCTCACAACATTTCTCTCGAAAAGGATATATATAAATAATTTTGATGATGGCTGGGAAATATTTTCACTATATTTGACAATCAAGGCACCCCATGATGGAGACTTTGGCTATCAAATTTTATTCATGAGTAGAAAGAATAATGTAGAGCATTGAAAAGAGGGGAAGAGATTTGATAGTCGTAAAAGTCATTCAAGATGCCATGAGATAAAGTTGTCGTGTCTCACACAAGTGCCCACACAACATGTCCAATAAAGGGGAAGACAAACTTAAAAGCTTTCACCAATATGAACATGTTTTCCAAGCTCTCAAAAATGTGAAATGAATGAGGGTCCTTGTTGGACATGAACTTGTGGTCTAAACATAAAGAGAAGAATTAGATGAATGTAAGTCTCAAGTTGCATTTTCAACAACACTACATATACTCCACTCTCATATTTTTGTTAGATATTATCCTAATTTGCCTTAGGTGCTTTCTATCATATCCTCAACTATTAGATAAATTTGGGATATATGTATCAAGAAATTTCCAAGCATGGAAATTGTTGAGATTTAGGTACCTTGGAAAGTGGTCCCATTGTGTTTGTGAGTCTCTAAACACAAAGGGGGAGACTATTACCCTTATACCTTTACTTTATGATCTAATCTCACTTTGACTTTATCACTTAAGTCATAAAGTGAAATTTGTCACTTAAGTCATAAAGTGAAATTTGTCACTTAAGTCATAAAGTGACAATTAATTCACTTTGTGGGTGAATTAAGAGACATAAAGCAAACTATGAAAACTTGAGTAAAGTGGGTTTCTAAGTGAGATTTTTGAGATTAGATCTCCCCCATTGATTAGACTTGGCTAGATTGAATATAGGCATTGGTCTTTTAGGTTTGGCCAAAGGGAGCCTAAAGGAGGTAAAAGAGTAAGGATGGGACTCAT
>SNQJ01S0114946.1:11092-23240 GCA_010110895.2 Picea sitchensis
GAAAGTGGTCCCATTGTGTTTGTGAGTCTCTAAACACAAAGGGGGAGACTATTACCCTTATACCTTTACTTTATGATCTAATCTCACTTTGACTTTATCACTTAAGTCATAAAGTGAAATTTGTCACTTAAGTCATAAAGTGACAATTAATTCACTTTGTGGGTGAATTAAGAGACATAAAGAAAACTATGAAAACTTGAGTAAAGTGGGTTTCTAAGTAAGATTTTTGAGATTAGATCTCCCCCATTGATTAGACTTGGCTAGATTGAATATAGGCATTGGTCTTTTAGGTTTGGCCAAAGGGAGCCTAAAGGAGGCAAAAGAGTAAGGATGGGACTCATTATTCACTTGAGAGAGTTGAGTGAAGAGGAGGAAAGGAAGTGAGGGTTTCAAGGAGCAAAGGGAGGCGCACTTGAGCAAAGGGCACAAGCTTCTTAAGGAGATTTCATGGAGGGCGCATCTTCTTGAGAGGATAAGGGAGCATGGTATGGAGACAAAAGGTTGAGCATGGGTTTCTTGAGATGAGGAGAGTGCAAGGCTTCAAAGAGGGCACGCTAAGATTCATGAGAGCTATCATGGAGGAGAGGGGCACAAGAGCTTGAGGATGCATTAGTGGGAAGTTAAGGGCGCAAGATATCTTGGAGGGCGCACTTGTGTGATAGAGTGTGAAAGGAGTGAAGAAATGGGCACAAGGCTTGAGGCAAAACTTGTGGAGGGTGCACCAAGGTTGTGAGGAGACACCATTAGTAGAGGAGGTACTTTATGTGTGAGGAGTGCACCCAAAGAGAGGGGGCGCAAGTGTTGAGGCTTGAGCAAGAGGAGGGCGCACCAAAGTGAAGGGTCGCACTTGCTCAAAGGCTTCATCAAATATCACAAGGCATCTTCAAGGGAGGTGCATTCTACAAGTGGGAAAAGGCAAAGTCAAGGGCTAAAGCAAGGAAAGGAACGTGGAAGAGGCACACCAAGGCAGAGGGCGCACTCTTCTATGGCTAGCAGGCACAAAGAGATTAATAAATCCAAAGCATCTAGAGAAGCGTTGTTGTTGTATCAGTTTCTTTAGTTGTATTTCTTTATAGTAGCTCTTACATTGAGATCTCCATATAAATATCATATCTCTCTAATTGGTTTTCCCCATGGGGTTTTTTTCAGGGTCATGTTGACCAAAACAATTATGTGTTCATTTGTCATGTTTGTTTATCATTTCAGTGGTAGGTTGTTAAAGATCCTAAGAGGGTATTTGATGTTTTGAGTTATATGCATGTGTTAATATTGATGGCAGCCCTAACCATACATTTAACTCATGCAAGAGAGTCTCAAATGGGCATCAAATCACATGACTAAAGGCAATTTTTCAAGGCTGAAATATCAAACTTAGTGGTTGTCCCAAAATAGTGAGTAAAACAGTTTTGTAAACCTTGAAAATAGTGCCCAACAACAGGTCAAAAATAGATCTATGTTGGCAGCATTTGGTGCCTCAAAAATCTTCATGGTATCAGAGTTGAAGGGCAACAAAGAGGGGTGATTTGTGAAGCAAACAGGCAGCAATTTTTGTGGGGTAAAGATCAGATCTAATGGGTTTTTTTGGACAACAAGTTTGTAGTCAGAAACAGTGAGAAAAAATCAGACTTGAAAGTGCCTCTCATTTAGTGCCCGTTGGTAAAATTTCACAGGTTGATGAGCCTCATTTTCTATAATATCTTGAATCCCAGATCTAGATATAAACTGCTAATATATGGGGTTTCGACTGTAGATCTGATACGTTGGGGGTTTCTTATTGAGTTTCAAAGGTTTTTTAATGTGTTTTTGTTGTTTTTATTGGTTTCATACAATGCATGCACTAGATTTGGAACAATAATCAACTCCCATGTATTTTATTAAGTAGATGTCAGACAATACAAGCAATATGTGGAAAATCAATCAAATCTTAGACCTATTATGAATATATTTGAACTGGAATACAAAATAGAATGCTATGAAAATACCGGTGATGAGGAAAAAATGATGGATCTGAGATATGGAATGTAGATCCAATACATGCACAGGAAAATGTGTCGCATGCAACTGGGGATGCGTTGCAACTGCTTCCAACTGTTGTTGGAAACTAAATACTTCACCATGATGGATATACTCATTAGATATGGCTAAGATCAATCCCAAATGGGTTGACCTGCTCCTGGTCACACTTCTCCTACTTCAAATCTAGAACTCTGGCTCACTACAATTATGTCAAACCTTCGGATGGATTTCTGGAACCCCTGCACACTACCCAAGGAAGATATGTTCGATTCTGGGGTTTTACCGTCATAATCAGATGAAAATTGTCTTTAGTGGTGCACCCTAGCTCCTTCTCAAATCAGTTGGAAGGGATTCTTCCTTCTCTGATTGGTTGGGACAAATGACCCTCTTATGCTGCTAATCTCTCCTAAAAAACACATGTTGCAACTGGTAAACTGCGGATTGCCTGGTGTGGAATCTCTCTATTGTTATAGCTCGAATATGTAGCTCAATGAAGGTCTCGATAGTCTAGGGTGTATCTCTCAACATCGAACCATGTCTATAATTGTGGTTTCGTCCAGAACTCCACAAAACAATGAAGGAAAATGTCTTGATTCCTCTCCGGTTCTAATTTTGAATTCACAATATGCATAATGAGCCAACAAGTCGACTTTTCCCCTTTAAATCCTCCATCTTATAATTCTTCATTGACATTATTTATTTAAGTGACTTTTCTCCTAAGTTTTAATTCATTATTCACTTAAGTCACTTAAACACCCTTTTTACCCCTTTTAATTATTTAATGTCATTTTACTTAGGTTTGTTCATGTAATTGACATTAAATAATTCCTTTGTCCCTTTTCCTCTGACTATAGCCTATGAGAACAAGTATAGGCTACTTAGTCGCTCCTCTTGGAGTCATCATTGGGAATGGGACATTACATTTTCACACTTGTGATTGGTGTGTTAGAGGTTGATTTTTATTGTTAAGAGTTGTTAAGTTTTACTCGGTTAGAGTTTATCAGTATTAGCATCAGATGGTAGCCTTAGTGATGGCAGGTTTGAGGATAAGGTTGATCTTTCCTTTGTGACTAAGGGAAAGAAGAAGACCAAGCAGGGGTCCAAAGTTGTGGTGAAGGAGCAGTAGTCGAGAAGACGGGGTGAGTAGTAGAAGAAGGACATGAGCAAAGTGAGATGCTTTACCTGTGGCGAGATTGGGCACTATGTTGGACAGTGTTCCAAGAAGAAGAAGCAGGGTGGTACTACAGCGACAATGGAGGAGGAGGAGTTCTCTACTTAGTTTGAGAGGGACTGTTCTCTCATAGCTTGTTGTTCGACAGTTGAGACACCATCCAACAATTGGTGCGTAGACAGAGTTAGGGAGGTCCCACAAATTGAGAGTGTTGTATCTCATGGGACGGAGACTCAATTACCGAGTACACCATATTCAGGGGTGATTGTTCCACCCGAGACAGCTTTAGTTTTATATTTTTCGAGTAGACAGACGATTGGTGTAGGGGATTTAAAACATCAGAGATTGATGAGTGTGAGCAGGGCACCAGAGAGGTTTGAGTCTCACTTGGCTATGGAGATTAGCAGATCAGTTTCAGATTCCTCTTCAAGAGGAAGACCCTTGGTGAGAGATCAAGGTGAGGATATTTGGTGAGATGCCAAGATCGAAAGACTCTTGGTGAGATGCCAAGAGCTAGAGACTCTTGGTGAGATGCCAAGAGGTAGAGATCCTTGGTGAGATTCCAAGGTAGAGATCTTTGGTGAGATGCCAAGATCAAGGCTTGGATCAAGAAGGAATTTGATTCAAGGGGGTCTTGGATAGGTGGAGATGGACTTCCATCAAGAAATCATGCAGGTCGAGTAGATCAAAGTTAGAGGCCACTTTTGATGATTGGGGTACAACCATACTCACCGATTATTTTCTAGTAGGCAATGATGTCCACTGCATGGACAAGATTGGAGGGGTGAGTGAAACTTTCCTCGGTAAGAGGGAATGTTGAGATTTGGGTACCTTGGAAAGTGGTCCCCTTGTTTTTGTGAGTCTCTAAACACAAAGGGGGAGACTATTACTCTTATACCTTTATTTTATGATCTAATTTCACTTTGATTTTATCAGTTAAGTCATAAAGTGAAATTTGTCACTTAAGTCATAAAGTGACAATTAATTCACTTTGTGGATGAATCAAGAGACATAAAGAAAACTACAAAAACTTGAGTAAAGTGGGTTTCTAAGTGATATTTTTGAGATCAGATCGCCCCCATTGATTAGAATTGGCTAGATTGAATCTAGGCCATTGGTCTTTTAGGTTTGGCCAAAGGGAGGCTAAAGGAGAAAAAATGGTAAGGATGAGACTCATTATTCACTTGAGAGACTTGAGTGAAGAGGAGGAGAGGAAGTGAGGGTTTCAAGGAGAAATAGGCACAATATTCTTGAGGATCTTTCATGGAGGGCACATCTTCTTGAGAGGAGAAGGGTGCATGGTATGGAGACCAAAGGTTGAGCATGGGTTCCTTGAGATGAGGAGAGCACAAGGCTTCAAAGAGGGTCCACTAAGCTTCATGAGAGCTATCATGGAGGAGAGGGGCGTAAGATATTGAGGATACATTAGTGGGAATCTAAGGGTGCAAGTTATCCTGGAGAAGGTTTCTTGAGAGTAGGGCGCACTTGTGTGATAGAGTGTGCAAGGAGTCAAGCAATGGGTACAAGGCTTGAGGCAAAACTTGTATATGGTGCACCAAGGTTGTGAGGAGACACCCTTGGTAGAGGAGGTACTTTGTGTGTGAGGGGCGAACCCAAAGAGAGGGGGTGCAAGTGTTGAGGCTCTAGCAAGAGGAGGGCGCACCAAAGTGAAGGATGCACTTGCGTAAGGCCTTCATCAAATATCACAAGGCATATTCAAGGAAGATGCATTCTACAAGTGGGAAAAGGAAAAGTCAAGGGATAAAGCAAGGCAAGACAAGTGGAAGAGGTGCACCAAGGCAAATGGCAAACTCTTCTAAGGCTAGCAGACACAAAGAAATTAAGAACTCCAAAGCATCTTGAGAGGAGTTGTTATTGTATCAAGTTCTTTAGTTGTATTTCTTTGTAGTAGCTCTTACTTTGAGATCTCCATGTATATATCATATCTCTGTAACTGGTTTTCCCCATGGGGGTTTTTCTAGGGTCATGTTGACCAAAACAATTATGTGTTCATTTGTCATGTTTGCTTAGCATTTCAGTGGTAGGTTGTTAAAGATCCTAAGAGGGTATTTGATGTTTAGAGTTCTATGCATGTGCTAATATTTATGGAAGCCTAAACCATACATTTAACCCATGCAAGAGAGTCTCGAATGGGCATCAAATCACATGACTAAAGGTAGTTTTTCCGGGCAGAAATATTAGACTTAGTGGTTGTCCCAAAACAATGAGTAAAATAGTTTGGTAAACCTTGAAAATAGTGCCCAACAACAGGTCAAAGATAGACCTCTATTGGCATCCATTGGTGCCTCAAAAATATTCATAAGCATCCCAGACAACTGTGTCAAAGATAAGTTCAAAGGAAATTACATCAGAAAAGATAAGTGCAATATGTAAGAGTAGGGTATGTGGTTAGTGGTGACTGTGCATGGTGAGCACAAAAATCTTGCATAATAGTGAGCACAATAAGGGACATTGAAGGGTTCTAGTGAAAGTGAAACAATAACTTCATGACAATTATGTTGTTTACCTAGACAACCAAGAAAGATGAAAAGTTCAACGAGGAAGGTGAACAATCACGTTGAAAAAAGAATAAATAGGGTACCAACCAAGAGGATCGAGTTAGCTATTCATGAAAGGTAGGCAATCATTGTGAGTCTGTAGAATAGTAAAAGTCAAGCATAGACCCTGAGTATGTCACTAATGTATATGTTTGTATTTATGTACATGTATATGCATTTATGAGTTATGAGAATGACAAGAACATTTCCATGTTTATGACCTAGTTTTAAATGTTGTTTAAAAGATTCATTGATTCCTTAATTCATATTGTGCATTTTTTTTTAATTTTAAATCATGTTGCAAACCTTTATGTATAGCCTAGGAAGTTTGATTTTGAGTTTGAATTGGGCCCATTATGCCTCTTATTCACTATTCCATTTAATATCAAAGTGTTGAGTTTTGGTGTACATTGGGAAGTGGTTCCCTTGTGGTTTTGAGCCTCTAACCACAAGAGGGAGATGTTGGTACCTTTGAACCTTGTACTTTATGTCTAATTTCACTTTGACTTAGGAGTTTTAAGTCAAAAGTGAAATTAGTCACTTTTAGCCAAAAAAGACGATTAATTCACAAAGTGGGTGAATTAATAGACATAAAGTGAACTTAACCCAAAGTGGGTTTGTGAGTGAGATTATTTTGGGATGATCTCAACCTTTGATTAGAGATGGCATGGGGATATCCTAGCCATACAAATCTTAGGTATCATTATGGAGGTTTAAGAGGGGCACATGGGTGCCTTGGAGGCTCATTCATTCATTCATTTGCTCACTTGGAGAGCTTGAGAGGGAGCATGATGATGAGGTTGGAAGCAATGGAAGAGGACATCTTGGGTGCTTCTATTCATGGATGAGTTATGGGAGCTTGGACCCCTATTATTTTTTGGTGATCACTTTAGCTTGGAGGAGGGCGCACTATAGAAGAACACACCTAGCAAGCACGAGCTAGACTTGATGGATTACAAATTGGTTTGTTTCATTGGAGAGCTAGAACACAAGAGCACATTGTGGTGCAAGGGATTCTTCTTCAGAGCAACAAAGGGCAAGGGCGCATCACTTGAGCGAGTTTGGCAATAAGGGAAGAGGAACATTAATATTGGGCGCATTTCTTCTTGGTTCCTTTGGCAAGACTCGAGATGAGCTTGATTTGTATACATGTTACATCATATTGTGTTTCTTATTGTATCTCATGCTTTAGACACCACTTATATATACTTCTATTCCAAACTGGTTTCCCCGGGGGGTTTTATCGAGGGTCATGTTGACCAAAAATACCCGTGTTCTATTTTCAAGCATGCTTAGAGTGTAGATCAGCTTATTTGTGTTGTAAATATCTAGAGGAGTGCTACTTATTTTTAGATATATTGCATGTGATAACCACCAGTTCGAAAACACTTGCAAGGGCACCTCAAAGACCACTTAACCAATAAAAATTATGGGCAGAAAGTTACTAAACTATTTGTTGTCATGTTGGCACAGGGGCAGACCCAAGGTTCAACGCTTACATTGCGCCAACAAAACCCTCACTACCGACCCTTTTGGAAACACCTGCGAAGCAGATGTAGTCTCACCCGAGGTAGATGCAAGGGGGGGTTGTAGGACTCAAGTGTCTACAACCAAGTTGGGACACAGATCTGTGATTACAACACTTATCCAAGTACTTAGAAGATAACATGCATTATATCATGAGTCTCATTCACATTGCAGATCAAACCCTTATTACAGATCAATGCAATAACAATAAAAATCAAGCACTTTCAATCACTTAGTACATAACATTAGCTCAGATCTAGCATTCATTCATCTTTAATACCATTAAGCACTAAGAAACAACATCAGATACATTCATCATACATTATAAAAACAACACTAAGAAGATAAACAACACAATTCACATTGCACAAATCACATCAAGACACATGATATATGTGGTTCACCCTAGTGTGGGGCTACGTCCACCAACTTCTTCTTCTTCTTTATTAGTCTTCAATCTTCTTGCACCCAATCGCTCCTGTGCACAAATCTACAGAGCCACACTCTACAGAGGACAGGAGATCTGCACGCTGCACACCAAATCCTCCTCCCAAAATCAGGTCAAGGCACAGAGCCAACTCCTTAGTAGCACAAAGCCTTACTCTACACAGTCGGTTTTCACAAAGAAACTTACAACCTCTTGCACTAAGCCAACATTACCACTTACAACATATTGTGCATGTAGCCAACCAACCTGCTTCTTTCATCACTTAGCTACATATTTATACATTTACAAAAATGCCTAATCATGGGTAAACCCATGGCCTGACATCCCATAACCCATTACATAAACCCTAGTAAACCCTTTGTTTGGTCCACAAGCCCGCAAAACAAGTGATATCTCGTGATCTCAGCTCCACTTGGGTGCTCC
Source organism: Picea sitchensis (assembly GCA_010110895.2). NCBI lineage: Eukaryota > Viridiplantae > Streptophyta > Pinopsida > Pinales > Pinaceae > Picea > Picea sitchensis. The sequence continues at coordinate 19,236 of SNQJ01S0114946.1, forward strand.
ATCTTCGACCAACCTGTCGAAGTCCCAAAAGTGGTCAAACACGACCAATATTCCCTCAAAACTTGGTCAAGGGCCAACATCCCCCCAACACTCATCTATGACTCGTCCTGAGTCACTCAGATCTGGGCAATGCTCCTTCAAAGGCCTCAATCTTAGCTCAAGCTGCCTCGACTTGTTGCTTCGCCAGAGCCTCCTGCTCGACAAAATCCTGAATCAGTTTCTCTTTAACAGGCCCTTCCAGGCGTTGTTCCACTGTCGTAACCATTTGGTCCAGCTGTGAGCCTTGTCCTTCAATCTCTTCAAAAATCATACAGGCTTTGTCCTGCACCAGCTGTAGTCTCTCTGTAACTTCCATGACTCTGCTCTGAATAGCAGTAATGTGTTGTTGGACTGCGCGTTTCTCTTGGTTCGACTGCAGTGAGTAGATTCATCCGCGCTTGCATGGTGGATGCCTGCTGTTGCGCCTCCTAGAGTTGCGCTTCCATTTTCCTCAGCTCTGGATATTCTTTGAGGCATTCATAGGTTTGTGCACTTCGATCACTCAACTTCTTACATTTTAATGCGAGGACCTGTATCCTTCCAACTGTGCTCTTAGATGCTTCCTCCCTTTGGTCACGCACTTCCTGCGGAGTGCTAGGTACTGCTTGAAGCTCCAACTCCATTACCCTTGCTTTAAGTTGTTGGATGGCCTTAGCAAGCTTTGTCACTTGGACCTCAATTGCTTCATGTTCCTCATGTGTCGAGCTTGGCACAGAGCGAAGTGCTTTAGTCATTGCTTCTTTGACCACAGTTTGCTCTGCGAGCAACTGGTCTTTTTCTTTCTGTATATTTGCGCTGTCCTCCTCGAATATCGCCCAAATTTCATCTTTCTCCTTCTCGTATGAGGTTATGTAAGACTGTGCAACTCACAGTTTCTCTAAGACCTCCTCCTTTTCTTGCTTCAAGACTTATGTAGCTTGTTCCTTTTCTTCTTGGACTCACTGAAGTCGAGCTTCTATTGCATCTACTAGTCTTTGTAATTGTGCGGGATCATCCCCCAATTCCACAATCTTTGACGAAGAAGGCGTGGTAGGTACTGTGCGACTCGAATGGATGGCTTGTTGTATCTCCTTCAACTCCTTCTCGATTCTTTCATAAACTCCTTCTCGATTCTTTCATACAACGTGTCCTGCTTTGCTCCATATCACTGCAAGATATCCTCTGAAGCATCCTCCACGACTGTGATGATTAGATTGACATCGTCTTCTATGAGTGTGGCCTTCATCTTGGGCTTACTGGTGCACATTTTCTTTCTTGCCAAGGGTTTCTGCGGAGAAACCTTCTGCTTCTTCGATGTTTCAGCCTCGGTAAGGGGATCCTTCGGTGGTGTAACTTTGCCTTTTCCTTTCTTTACTCCTTCTTTCTCTCCTCTTTCTTGATTTACTTCATCTCCTCCTCCTCCCGCGGGTGAGTCAGGCCCACTTTCCTTTGAGGCGATGTCCTCCTCATCAGTCTCTATGTTATGTGCTTCCTCCTTTTTCTTCTTTTTCTTGACGCTGCTCTGTCCAACATGCTCGACCCTGGTGACCAAGGGGCTTCCAATGATGTTAGGTTTGGAGAGTTCTGCATCGTCAACCGGTACAAGGAACTCTATCAACCATTCTTTGGTGATCTCCCCCATATCTTCGTCAGTTAGTTTATAATGGGACTGTAACTCCTCCTTTCTCTCATCCCTGCGCGCAGTGATATAGATAAAGTGTCGATCTACGTGGAACTTCGCTAGTGGTCTATACTGGTGCAATGTGTTCGATGTCATGCGTGGAAATGCCTCAATAGCATGATTTCATTGCTGGTAGTAGGCATGGAACACAATGTTTGATTGCCATTGCTTCGACATGTCATTCGTGTACCACAAGGTGGAGAACCTTGCGACCAACGACTCTGATGGCTCAACTTCTGGAAATGTCGCTCCTTCCGGCATCTACCAAGTGACAAATGCGATTAATACAATTAACTAACTGAAATGGAATTCATACCCCTGATCCTACGCTTCACGACAGTATTTCTTGAGCTCGTCGATAAGGTAACTCGCCTAGTTCATTTGCATCCCCTCCACGCACTTCATCGTGAGGTCTACTACGAACCCGGTGACCTGTGTTGGACGGTTCTTTTTGATGAGCTTGCCAGCTATAAGTTGGAAAGCGAGGTGCACTGCACCATCCTGGATAGAGGCTACCTTGTAGCCTCACTTTCTCTTTTCTATGTCGCCATAATCCTCCTTTATGTGCTGTGCCAGGGAGTGATCTGAAGTCTTCCTTGGGTAGAACTGCTGAGGGTCTGGTCCCTGCATTCTCAGTCCTGTAATCAAGTGGATCAGTGTCACATCCACGATAACGCGCCTATCGAGCCACATATATCCTCCATGGTAGCATGAAAAGAGGAGTTTAACGCAAGCACTAACCTACTGATGTCGACCAAAGTGAGAGATCTTCATTACGTTTAGGATCGTGGACTGTGCCAGCTCCTTAATCCATGACTATGAGACTATGTGCAGCTTCTTCCCAGTTGTCTTCCTCAAATACCTATGGGGCTCGAGCATGGCATAGTTATTTTTGTCACCGAGATTAAAGTCGTTGTTCTTCAGAGCTGGGATCTGTCCCAACTGGTGTCCAAATATGCGTATCCCCTTCAAGATGTACGCAGTGATCAACGTGTACTCAAATTCACGTGGGATACTGTCACGGTTAACCCTGCTAGCCAAAGGTGGTATATAATCTGGCAAGACCGACGTGATCTTCTTTGTGTTAGCTAGATCATCACGATGCTTTCTTCACTTCTCAGTCACGGTTCGACTAGAACAACGTCCAGTCGAAGGGGATGCTTGCAGTCCCTCAGTCGACAATGCCTGTATTCCTACAGAAAACTTTCTATCAGTCATTATCTTTGTAAGGATCTCCCCAACAGATATCTCTAACGTGCCAGGTTCGCCCGACATTCACACTTGTAGACAAATAGATCGGGTAGGCGAATGGATAAGCGAGGTAATCCAACAGATGGTGAGGTCTAGAAATCACAATGCGATATACAATAGATTCTTTGGTAGCTTGGATAATCACGAGTAGCAAAAGTGGTCCTGGCACAGCGTCCGATGGGTTAAATAAGAAAGCATCGTAACTAACTCCTCCAACGGGCAGGAATGCATCCCTCAATGCAAATCTGTCCGTTATGGTGTAGTCTCAACGGTCCATTTGCTCATAACTACATTTTCTAGTCATTCAGGGGTGTTATTCTAATGGTCGGGGTGCCTCCAACAGTCATATAGCTTCACCGTGGCGAAGTCCCATTCTACGTGGTTCTGCTATTCCAGTGAGGTTCAAGTTCTGCAGATTTTCCTCTTGCAAAGTCTTCCTTATTTTTTCTGTAGCTTCTTGCAGCTTAGATTTCTTCTTATTGAGCTTCCTGGCCTTCTTTCTTGTGATCTGAGCTTCTCTAACAATTACTGGAATCCTCTTCCCATTTGTTTTCTCATTCTTCCCTGGTGAAAGGACTTCGCACTGCTGATGCGCTCTTACAGATTTTGAGGTTAATGTCCCTTCTCTTACTATTTCCAGGGTGGCTACACTTCTTTCCTACATGGATAGGTTCTTTAAGCCTTCCTGTGTTCTTTCAACTTCGACAACTAATTCTATGGCCCTCTATTGCTTCGACTTATCCTCTTATTCTTCTATTAGTCGCTCTATTTTTCTGGTTACGAGGTCCCTTAGTTCTTGCTTTTTCTGTTATGTGGCTTCCTCCTCTGCTTTCCTTCTGATCTAATCCTTCTCAATCCAAGTCTTTCCTAATAAAAGTGGAAAAGGGGCGATGTTCTCAACAAACCTAATAACTTCAAAGTCCTCTTCTGTTGATGTTTCATGAGAAATCATAGGTATATTAGTAACTCTTCCACATAGGGTTATCATCTTTCCTTTAAACAAGCCTATCCTTCCCAATGAAGGTACCATAGCAGGCTTTCCCAAAATTTCCCTA
>SNQJ01S0114947.1:2307-28124 GCA_010110895.2 Picea sitchensis
TTTTGTTTTTGTGTGGGGAGGCTCTACGGACTCCACCATTTGCTTTCTTTCTTCAGATCAACTATCTTCAACTTAAAGTACATAATCCTTAATTTCTACTAAAGCTTTCTTTGAGGGAGGATATTCCTCTTCCTCTGCCACATGTGCTTGATACTTTCTTCTCCCTTTTCCTTGAGGACAATCATAAGAAAAGTGTCCCAACTTTTGACAGTTGTAGCATATGATCTTTGAAACATCTCTCTTCTTATCTGGAACTCTTACGGAGTTAGCTTCTTTATTGTTCTTCTTGAAGGAACTTCTTTTGTTCTTTTGAGTTGTAAGAGCTTCCTCTTCATCGAAAATTAATCTCTTTTGTTGGCCTGTAAGTCTAGATTCTTCATGTGTGCAATCTGCCCATAACTTATCAAACTTAGGTAACTTGCTTCTTGCACACACTCCTTGTACAAAAGGAATCCAAAATGTTGGAAACTCATTTAGGGTTGTGGTTACAAGTTCTTTGTCACTAATGAAATCTCGAATAGCTACAAGCTGATCTCTGATCTAAGAAACTCTCATAAGATAGGATGTGACAGATTCTGAGTTGTCCATCTTCATATTACGAAGATGATTTCTTAAGGTAAGATTCTGGCTAATGTCTTTGCTTTCATATAATTTGTTGAGTGATTCATACATTTGCCTTGCTATCTGTAGTTCGGATATATGAGGGATCAAGTGATCTTCCACGATTCTCTTTGCTTTATTTTCATTCTTCTTATGCTTGGTCTTTTTCTCTTCTTCATCTGGTTCTGGTACAGCCACTGTAACATGTTCTAGGAGATCATTCTCAACTAGAATCATATGCAACCCATGCTTCCAAGATCTTAAGTTTCTAGATCCTTCCAGCCTGTCTTCTACCCTCATGGTTGTAGATATTCTTTCTTGTAGAAGAAACCCTAGCACTCTGAGCTATAGAAATAATAAAAAAAATCAAATTACTTGGATCTAAAAACTGAACTCACCAAAAGATGTGCTGGACTGAGGCAAGTAGCTTGGTGTGTTTAGATTTCAGAAAATCCAACTTTTACCCCTCCAAACTTGATCTGTGGATTTCTGGGCTGGTGCTTCTGGTTTTCTGGTACTTCTGGTTTTCTAGTACTTCTGGTACACTAGTACTTCTGGTTTTCTAGTTCTTTGTGAAAACTAGGGTTTAACTTTTCGGGAGATCTAGCCACTGAAAAAGTTCTTTGAGGATGCCAAAATGTTCCTTGAGGTAGGGCACACCTTTTTAGATGGATTTGAGGTTGAAAAACTTCTTTAATAAAAAACATTAATTTTCATGTACGACAATAGTGACATTTTTCTTTTTCCTGTGAAAGATGCTCTCTTCAGCTTAGCTCTGATACCATGTTAAAGTTTAAGCTATTATTAGGTTACCTTTCTATTTACTAGATAACAATAGCATAGACAGGATCACTAAGAGAAACACAATCACAAGAGTACACAAGCATTTATCCTAGGAAACCCTCAAGTGGAAGAAAACCCAAGAAAATTTCCTTAATATAGATAGCCAATACAATGCCAAGATAATGAACCAAACAACATAGAAATTCCTCTCCCAAGGATGCACCTCTCTCTCTCTCTCTTCCTTCTTCCAGCAACTCGTAACTGCAGCTTCCTTCAATACTTGTGCACTAGATGAGTGAGTTGAGTGTGTGTCTAAATGAGGTGTTGGCCTCTCTTATTTATACAATTCTAGAACGTGTGGACGTGTCTCTTCACTGGCAGGGCCGACTTCTTCTTCTGGGTGGTTATAACCACCTTTAATATATTCTAGGGCCTCTTTAATATATTATGGGTCTGAATTCCTATTTATCCTATTACAATTAGGGTTTAACCAATCCGCAAAAGGGGATTTGGTCAATTACAATGCCTGACATGATCAATCCACAAAAGGGAATTTATCTAATCAATAATAAATATATTTTATCTTTATCCACAAAATGGGATAAGAATATTCTTTGCAGTTACACAATATTTTAACAGAGGTGTTTTAGAAGAAGGAGCATTGTTCTCTCTATAGATGTTAGGATTGGTCCTTCTAGTAGCCATAGCCATATTTTTACTTTCAACATTTCTTGCCACCTTAAATGCATTGATCAATGATTTGGGCTCCCAAAGGCGAACCTCATGTTGAATGTTATCCTGTAAAGTTCCTATGAATACATCAATCAAGTGCTCATATGGAATATTGGTTACCTTTATATTCAATCTTTGGAAGTTCTCAATGTGCTTAGTAACTAAATCCTTTTGCTTGAGATTTATCAATTGGATAAAGAATTTATTTCTCTTTGTATCCTCATAGTGTGATATCATTTCTTCCATGAAAATTGTCCAAGTAATGAGTGATTTGCGAGAACAAAGCCATCGATACCATACAAATTGATTAGGTTCTAAATATAAAGAAGAAATTCGCACCTTTTGTGTATGTGGCACATTATGTAGATCAAAGAATTGCTCGATATGAAGTATCCATGTGATTGGGTCCTTGCCATCAAACTTCCTCATATCGATCTTAGGAATGTGGTTGGTCTTCAACCCAAATTTGGAGTTTCTCCATTCTTGATTCAACTTTCTTGTGTCCTCATCATGAATTTCATGGGATGCATTTTCACTTTCAGGTGTCTTCTCTGTTACAAAATTTTTCAATACTTCCATGATCTCCTCTTTTAAACCATCCATCTTTTCCTCCAAATTAGCTTCCATATCTTGTAGTTCATCTTTTGTTACTATCTTCTTTTGTAAATAATTTATTCAAATTCATCAAGAGTCCAAGTAGGATTGTTTGGAGGCTTATTTGGTGTATAAGTTCCCTTTTTGGGTGACATGCTGGCCAAGTATCACTTTTGAACCTTGATTTTGAGGTGGTTCTGCTAGACAATTCTTCTTCTATTGTATCTCCCAAGTTTCGGCCCTTCTGGGTATGAAACTTTATTTTATGTAGTTCTCTGATATTTATTCTATGCAATTCCACAGGTTTGATCAAAATTGGATGTGCCAATTGGAATTTACGGTAACTTCCCCACTGCTTGCCGATTTTTGGCCTTTCTAGGAGATCTCACTTGTATAGCATTCCCCGCACAAAATAAAAGATATAAAAATTTGAAACTCATACCAGAACTACTACAGAATGTCCACAATCCAATGAAACTAGTCCCACTCAATTTGGATACTCTAGGAATAAGCATTGATTGTTTTACCCGGAACACCTTCTTGAGACTAGTCAATAGGACTAGTGAGATACCCTATCTTACACAGGGTGTATCTATAAATTTAAGATGACCCAGAAGCTGAAATTTTTACCACAGATACATTACTAATTTTTGTGAATAGCCTTTGGAGTTTAGGGTCTGAAATGTTACTGAAAATTGTTTATAGCGAAAATTCCGCAATGACTCAGTTCAGGATGATTCACGAACCCTATCTTGTACAAGATCTATATCTAATAGTATAAGGCCTCAGGAGATGAACTTTTAACCCAATGTACCTTGATCTATCTGATAAATATCCTCTAATTCGTTACTTCTAAATCGTTGTAGAAAAATAATTATAGCGAAAATGCCAAGGTGTCTCAGATGTAGTAGCGAAACCCCAAGACCTTGACCTCTGATACCATATGTTAAGAACCAAATATCAATATAGTATAGAAAAACCTCATAAAAAGTAATCAACACCTTGAAAAAGAGATAATTTTAGATAATAAGCCTCTTCGAGGGGGAAACCTCCTTTTACCCCTCTTAAATGTTCAAGTACAAGATGATTCCAAATTAAAATGTCTCCTTGGTATATATAGGAGACTAGGGGGTATAATTACAAAAAATGGAATAAATCTGACATAAATAAAATAACATTACTAATGTAATATGCCCCAATTAAGGGGTAATGAGCCAATATTAGGGCTTAACAGGGTAGCACACCTTTCCCCAAGGATAGAGCACCAACAAGAGCTAATCAGATGTTCCAAACCCTAGCAAAGAGATAGTCCAAGACATACATGATCTGATAGCTACACCAGTTGCAATGGAAGCTCTCCTCAAACCTGCACACAAGACCGGGCACTGCAGTGCGCACAAATTGCTCCTCTACAATTCTGAGATTGCCTGCCAGAATGAGAACCGACCTCCTATATTTATACTAATTTTGGCTAACTTCCTGGGCTAACTTCTCTTTCTAAGTATCTGTCTGTTCAATATATTATTATTTCTTCTCGCCAACTTCTTCTCATGGAGGCTAATAACCTAATATAAATTGTCTTCTTGAGCCGACAAGTCTTCTAGGGTTATTAGCTAACTCATTAGGGTTTCTTCTTGCTTCCGAGAGTATTCTATTATCATCAAGTTTACACATGGAGGTAGATACCTCCTGCAGCTAACATAATATCAACACTCCCTCCTAGCTAGGGAGGTATTACAGGTAATGATCTTGAGAACAAAACATAGCATTCACTCGGTAGAATCAACATAGTCGTCTAGACTATCTCATGATTAGATCATGAGAATCATCATCACCATCGGTGTTAGCAGCTGCATCATCTCTCGAAATCCTCCATCTGAGTAATCAAACATGATGTTGGATAATTCACTATGAGTGAGAAGAGTTTTGTTAGGGAATGGTACATCTTCTTCGATGAGTCAAGATAAGAGATGTAGGGTATCAAGTGGTCTTTTATAGATTCCACTATGATACTCATAGCATTGATGTCACTGTCTTTGAACTTCTCCATAACTACAATGTTCTGTGGTTCCTTCTCTTTTCCTTCTTCAAACTCTGGTTCCACGATCTTTCCTTTCACTATATCCAACACTTTATTCTAGTTAAGGATGAGGTAAATCCTTGTCTTCCATGCTTTGAAGTTAGAAGCTCCATCTAACTTGTTCTCTGACTTCATAGAGTAAGTCATGGCTTCTTTGACTTGGTCAAACCTAGATCTGACCAAAAACTCAAACTTCACGTCTTGGATTTTTTAGAGTACCAAGAGATGCGCTAGGCTAGGGCGCACTGATATATCTAGATATTAGGTCAATCCCTTCACCTAAGGTGCCTCAATGAGAGGATTATGGTTTATGCAACTGCACCTACTAGTGACCCTAGCAATAGTGCTATGGTGATTGCTCCTACTAGAAACCCTAGCGGCACTTCTTCAACGAGCTTAATATCCTTATGGCTATGTTTTCGTCTAGCAGTTAGACTGAATGAAGGAGGTGTGGGCCCATAACCTGTTAGAATATAATGGATGTGCTCATTTTACCATTGACAATATCTCTATTGTCACCCAAGCATAGGTCAAAGCCACCCTCTGAGCACCTTAACCTTGAGAGAGAATAACTTTGGAAGCAAACCCTAGGCTAGATAGAGAAACAAAGGGTAGTGCATTTTTCCCCAAGGATAGCGCACCAACAAGAGATAATTAGATGTTCCAAACCCTAGACAAGAGATAGTCCAATCCAAACATGATCTGCTAGCTACAACAGCTGCAATGATAGCTCTCCTCAAACATACGCACAAGATTGGGCACTGCAGTGCACACAAGTTGTTTCTCTGCAATTCTGAGACTGCCTACTAGAATGAGAACTTGTCTCCTATATTTATACTGATTCTAGCTAATTGCCTGGGTCGACTTCTCATTCTGGGTATATGTCTGTTCAGTATATTATTATTTATTTTGGCCAACTTCTTCTCTTGGAGGATAATAACCTAATATAAATTACCTTCTTGAACCGAAAAGTCTTCTAGGGTTATTAGATAACTCATTATGGTTTCTTCTTTCTTCCCAGAGTATTCTATTCTCGTCAGGTTTACACGTGGAGGTAGATACCTCCCGCAACTACCATAATATCAACACATAGTGGTCATGATTTTTTGATGGTTTTAGTGGACATATCTTCAAATATGGCACATTTCGTTCCATGCAATAAAACCAATAATGCTACTAAAGTGTTTTTTTTGTTTTTTAGAGATTGTGAGATTACATGGACTTCCAAGAAGTATCAATTTTGACAGGGATACAAAATGTCTTGGCCATTTTTGGAGAAATTTTGTGGAAAATATGGGTTCCAAATTGTTGTATAGTTCTACATATCATCCTCAAACTGATGGAGAGACTGAGGTGGTGAATCAGAGTCTTCGAAATTTGTTAAGGAGTTTGAGTCGGGGGAATCCAGAACAATGGGATTTGATCTTGGCACATGATGAATTTTATTAGAATGATTTCGTTAACAAATCCATGGGAAAAAGTCCATTTCATATTTTTTATGGTAGGTCGCCAAAAGGAGTTGTTGATTTGGTTAAATTCTCGAACTTGGAGGAAAAAAGGAGTGTTGATGCAAGTGATTTTATAGAGAGAAAATGTGAAACACATGAGAAGATTAAGAGAAAGTTGCAACAAAGCAATATCACATATACATAGGGAGAAGATTTATGAAGAATACAAAAGTTTTTTGAATAAGGAGAACTAGCAATGGCACACTTTGAGAAACTAAGTATTCCCCATAGGCATGTACAGTAAACTAAATTACAAGAAAATTGGACCATGTCAATTTTTGGGAAAGATGTTTGATAATGCATATAAGCTAGAATTGCGAGGACATTTTGACATTTCTCCAATATTCAATTTGGCCGACTTGTATGAGTTTCATGAGGGAGAATATCATAAAGATAAACTACAGTTGACTGCATGGAATAGGAAAACATTGATCGAATCATGGACACACAAGTTAAGGGCACCCATTGACAAAATATCCAACTCTATCGGGTTGTCAAAGAAGGGAAACTATTGCACCAAGGAAAGTGCCTCACCAAGCTTCAAGTTCACGAGAAGTTTCCCCATTTGATGGGGGCACTCAATGAAATGGAGACATTTTCCTCCTAAGAGGGGTGGACTAATCCATGTGGAAACTAGTGGTTGCCCACCTATTCCACTGGATCAAAATGTAGTTTCCATCTTGGTACTTTTTCTAAATTTATTTTGGTCCTTGAACTTTCAGGGCCATTTGAGGCCTAAAACAAATTTTTTTTTGGCCCACAATTGAGTTGATAGCCAAAGGATTTCGATTGGGTCATTCATCATGTGTACTTCTTGGCTAGATATTTTTCACTAGATACTCAACACCCCAAAAAGAGATCGTATCAAATAACCACATTGGGGCACACAAACCTTTTGGTGTTTCATTTTCTAGGATTAGGGTTTTGGATGTTTAGGTTTTTCTCATTGATGATTTATGTGAAAATTCCTTTATGGCCTCATTGTAATAATCTTCTTGAAAATTCACATAGACATCACATCTCTTCTCATAGATAAGCTTCGACCATTATATTACATTTTCTTTGTCCTATTTCTATGTTTCATTTCATTCCCTCATAAATCTGGATCATCACAACTTGTAAGAATATCAAAATCCATTGATTTAGGTTGTTAGTGTTGTTAGATATAGTTCTAAGTTTAATAGATTCTACCCTTCCTTGGGTTGGAAACAATATGGACTATATCTTGTAGACACCTACATTTCGACAAGCTAATAATCCTTGTTGTGCAAGGAATTCAAAGCAACATTGTTGGAAGTGGGGTGTTTTGGCTAGTGTTTACTTAAAAGACTTCCTTCCAATAATTCTTAGAAGTTTTACACTAGTCACAATATGCAATTGTGTTTTCGAGAAAAACTATTGTCCATTCCTTTTCTTAGGAAACAATTTCCAAATATGAAACATGTTTGCATTATTCAAGGTATATGGCCATGTTACCTTCAACATATAGCCATTATTTTTCAAAGACTTTTCAGGGTGAGCTTTAACTTGGCCAAATTGTGCTCTCTCTATGGCCATGGATATTGAAATATCATAATTTATATTTTGGAGGAGATAACCCATAGTTTTTAGATTTCAACTCTAAAAGATGGATTTGCCCTGATGACATGGATGTGGAAGAGTTTGAGGATCAGAGAAAACTAAGAAAATACTTGGTGTAGTTGAGTTAGATTTTCCAAAACAACAAGTGAGGTATCTACAAGGAGGCATGTTAGGTTTTAGTGATAATATTTCCAATAAGGAAGCACTAGTTGTTACTACAATTAGTATATTTTTGCACTTTTATATCACAATGTTACCCCTTGAAAATGTTATGAATGGACTAGCATATACAATTGACCTTACCCCTACTTATGTTTTTTCACTTTTCTATCACAATGTTACCCCTTGAAAATGTTATGAATGGACTAGCATATACAATTGACCTTACCCCTACTTTACTTAGACAAAACTAAGAAAACAAGGTAGTCCATGAAATTACTTTATTGTAGTTCACACAACTATTATATTGGATTTCAATAACATCCTTTGACCTTTGGTCAACTGAATTTCGAATTTCTATAACTAGATCATTGAGATCCTATTTTGAAGTGGTGTTGACTCAGTCCCATTGAAACATTACCCCAACACCTAAAAAATCATGTCTTTGACTCTATTCCTAGATCATTTACCACAAACAAATAGATAAAAAAAGACACCTACACTACTCTATTTATCTATATGTATAGGAAGTTTGTTTAGGTGTTTCAGTAGATTCTAGCATAAATAACTAAAAATTAGTCATTCTAAGTGTTTTTAATCAAACGTTTTAAACAAATGAACATGATTTGGTGTTTCTTTTAATCTCTTCAAACAATAAACCAATATTTTCTAAGACAAAAATATTAAAATATTATTTTTATTGGATTACAAATTTTATAGATTGAAATGGCAAAATCATTTTAGATCATTTTAACAAATGATTTTAAAAAATTAACTAAAGGCTTCCAAATGGTTAAGTAATTATTCAACTAGAACTAGCGTTGTTGCACGTGCCAAAGGTGATTAAATGGATTGGAGCTAGACAAATGCAATACCAACCTATTTAAATATATTGAAAATGAGCCTTAAGGTCCCGAAAGCATCTTCAGGGAAATTAGTTGATGGATCTGCCAGTAGAGTAGAGGACAGAGAAATGGAAACAATAAGAAAATAGAAACCAGATATCCTTGGGACGCCATTCACCCTATTCTTGAGGTCTCTTTTGACAGACTCGTCCGTTTTATCATCCCTTTTGATCAATAATTCCTGTTGAATCTGAGATTCCATAGGAATAAAATAAAATTCAAATTTATGGTAAATCAGGGCTAAATCCTCGGCAAAAAGTATTAAAAAAATTGAAGAAAAGCATGAATCGAAATTGAAGAAAAGCATGAGATCTGCTTTTTATATTTACCAGCTGACTCATCGACTAACAGTTCCGTCCGTTAAACTCATCTGCGTTTTTGGATTTATTCTTCCATTCGAGAGGATAAAGGTCGTAACTCGTTGAAGAGAGAGGAACTTCGTTTCATCTACTACCGGTTCTTGGTTTGTAGAAAGAGGGGCAAAGTCGACAAAAAATCTATCCGTTGGAAGGATATATATATATACATATATCTCGAATCTTACATATACCTCCTCTACGCATGCTCTGGTGTGTCTGTGTGAATGGGTTTTTGAGTCTCAGTCGAATTTGAGTCTGTGTGTGATCGGTTGTATGGGCCTTAGTTTGTGCGGTCTGTGTGTGATCAGTTGTGGGGTTTAATGTTTGAGAGTATGAGTAGAGGAGGAGGCTAGGCAGACCTGGACTGGAATGGAGGCAATAAATTGAATCATCAACTCGAGCATATGAACTTCTAAGGAATCCAGGACGCAGCTAATCTGTTCAACAGTCTTTTGGATCATCAAGATCAATGCTCTCTCTCAATGCATCTTACAGGTAAATTTTGTTATTAGTTTCTCGGAGATCTTCTCTGCTCTTCTCTCAGAAACCCTAGAAATGTTATTCCTTTCGTTTCTGTTAATTTCTTCAGCCTTGCAATGGGGGTTCGGTTCTGTTCTGATCTGGGCTTTCTATGTCACACCAGGATCGAACGAATAAGCGATTTCGACGGTTATCCATAAGCAGAGCCACTACTGCTCAAACCCTTCAACTAATCCATCAAATCGCTATTCCACTCCTGTGTATGTCGTGTTGAGGTTCTCTCCTTCACATCATCCAAGTCTGAGGCTGAGGCTCTTCTGCTGCTCGAACCAAACCAAACCAAATCTAATCGCTGTCCAACTCCAATTCTAGGTATGTCTTCTCCTGTCTATGCCCTCTGATTAAATATACTTCCTCCATTAGTATAATTAGTTTAGTTTCTCCATCAGTGTAGTTCCGTTTAACCCTCTTCTGTGTTTATTATATTTAGTTTCTCTGTTTGTTATTATATTATATTGAGATTGAGATTTGGGTTGGTTCTTTGTAACTGAATTCTCTTCTCCTGATCAAACATTTCTTCTCGGTTTTCTTTTAAGCATTTTATATTTATGAATATATTTTTAATCGTTATTTTATACAAGAGTATTTACATGAAGCTTGCACATGTTGCTTTAATGTTTTACGCACGAAAGGCTCCTGGGTTTTTATGGTGGTAGGATATCCCTTCCCATGAAGAAAATTGATTTCTAGGGTTTTTATGGTGGTAGGATAAAATTGATTTCTCTTCTCCTTACTGAAAAAAATTCAGCCTTGCGAGTAGGGTTGGGTTCTGTTCTGATCAGGGTTTCCTATCTCGCACCAAGATTGAATGAAAAAATGTTGTCGATGGATTTCGATGAGGAATCATTACGGTTCAAACCTTTGGACAAATCGCTCATCCAAATCGTATTGAAGCGGAGCGGCTAAGGCTGTTTTGCTTATCAAACCAAATAAAATCGCTCTATCCAAATCATGCCAAGGCTGCTAAATTGTTTAAACGAAATCAAATCGCAACTCTATGTCCAGGTATGTTCTGATCTGTTAGCTTGATTTAACACGCCTAGCCGTTTATTATGTTTACATTTTGAGGTATTGTGTTGTGTTTTTCAATCCAATTATCAGTTCTTTGAATTTTAAAATTTGTCACACAACGGAACAACATAGTTTATAATCTCTTGAAAAATATGGAAGACCTTTTAAAGTGATATGAAACCCCGCATCCCTGTTTATTAAGTTTAGATTATAAGTTTTTCATTGTTTCTCTCTGTTTATTAAGTTTCGATTATAAGTTTTTCTTTGATTCTCGGCCATAGTTATTTTTTATGAACATGGTTTTATATTTATTTATTATTAATTTATATATGATAGTAAACCACTCTTTTTCTCAGTAACGATTTAATGAATATGGTTGTAAATTTATATGTCATTAATTTATATACGATTTCTTACACATATTTTTTATATAATTTAATATGGTTGTAAATTTATATGTCATTACTTTATATACGATTTCTTATATATATCTTTTGTATAATTTATTTTTATAAAAGAGGTATTTAGAAATTTTATGCTGATGAGACATTTTACATTTAAATAAAGATATGAATGCACTTGTTAAGTAAATAGTTATATGGAGATAGTAATATTATGATATTAAGATTTGCAATTGTTAAGTAATATTGATATTTGGATTTATAATTGGTTTAGCATATATTTTATATGAAATTTGACGTGAAAATTGGTTGTTATAAAGTTTAAAAATTAGATTTTTTTTTTTAATTTAATATTAATAATATAAATATGAAAAATAGTTCGTGAGGTGTAGGAAAGTCGGTGACGGAGTGTGTTGTTAAGCCACTTCGTGCTTAACAAAAAAAAAGTAGATATTATTGTTTTTTTCAAATTCAATATTAATAATATAAATAATAATTTCACTAAAATATGAAAAAATAAAATTCAATATTAATAATATAAATAATAATTTCACTAAAGAGTAAAATGAATTAATTGAAAATTCCATTTTCTTTGTCTTTGGAATATGTATTTACTTAAAATTTATATTCCATTATGATAAGATTCCATTATGATAAGATTTTCACTTGTATTTGTTAGATTTAAATATGTTGGATTTATTTATTTTATTTATTTATATAATAAAATTTTAAGTTATTTATTAAAATTTATATTTGTTTATTTATTATATATTTGTATATGATTATTTATTATATTATACATATTTTGTGTTTATTTATAAAGTGTGTTTATTAGATGTTATATGTTAAATTTGTACATCACATAATATAATGGATGGATGTTTTTTTTTAATATTATAAAATGGATGTCATCTATATATTTATAATGTGCATAATGTTATCTATTATTACTTCTCATTTAATGTAAGCTAATCATATGTTAGACTTAATCTTGAGATTGGGATTTAGTTTTTAAGCATTAAGTACATGCTTAGGATTAGGATTCAACATAGGCTTAGGGTTGAGGTTTGGGATTGAGGCTTAAGGAATTTAGGCATAAGACTAGGCTAGGGTGGGCTCGGCTAGATTAGCTTATGTGGGCTAGGGTAGAATGTATTAGCTTAGGTAGGGTAGGTTAGATTAGGTAGTTTAGTTCACAGTAGTGTAGATTCATTTAGGTAGGGCTAGCTAAGATATGTTAGTGTATGCTAGGCTAGGGTAGTCAAGGGAAGGGTAGTTTAAATTGAAGGTGGAGTAAGCTAGACTAGGTAAGATAGTGCATGATTAAGATTAGGATTAAGATTCACACTTTGGCTTAGGGGTTTAGGCTAGGGTAGAGTATATTAGGTTAGGTAGGGTAGGTTATTCTAGAATAGTGTAGATGAAGATTAGGATTTGAATTCAGAGTTAGGCATAGGATTGGGTCTTAAGGACTTAGACTTAGGATTTGGGCTTAGGATTTATGCGTAGGGTTAAGTTAGGGTTAGGTAAGGTAGATTTATGTATGTAGGCTAATTTAGGATAGATTAGTTTGGGTAGGATAGGTTGTTATAGAAAAGGGTATGTTAGACTAAGTAGCTTAGGTTAGGGTAGGTTACGGTAGGATGGGACATAATAGGTTAATATAAGATAAGGTAGTCCAATATGGGCTACAATATTCAAGGAAAGGGTAGTTTAGATTAAGGGTACGATAGATAGGCTAGGTAACATAGGGTAGGGTGGGATAGTGTGGGCTAAGCTAGAATAAGGGTCATGTAGTTTAGTGTAGATTAGGGTATAAGGATGTTGGGCTAAGTAGGTTACCTTAGGATGGGATATGTTAGTGTATGGTAGGAAAAGGTGGGGTAGGCTAAGGTACGGTAGGGTAGGTTAGTCTAGAGTATTTAGATCAGGATAAGTAGTCAAGGGTAGGTTAGGCTAGTTGTAGGCGAGTCTAGAGTGGGCCATATTAGTATTTGTCGGCTAGGTTAGGGTATTGGTAGTCTAGGGTAGAGTAGATTAGGTTAGTTTAGGATATATTAGATTAGGCTAAGTATGTTAGGAGAGGGTACGATAGGTTAATTTGGTTTAGGGTAGGTTAGTGGCATATTATGCAAGGTAGGGTGTGTTAGTTTAGTGTATTCTAAGGTGAGTTAAGTTAGTGTATGATAGGGTAATCTAAAATAGGGTGTTTTAATCTAAAGTAGGGTAGATTAGGATAGGTTACAATAGTTGTAGGATAGTCTAGGGTATGATAGATTAGTGTGTGTAGTCTAGGGTAATTCACTAGTATTCCATGGTAGGTTAGATTAGGTTATGTAGGGTAGCTAGATCTAAGATATAATAGATTAATTTAGGTATGAAAAAGTAGGGTAGGATAGATTAGGATACATTAGGATAATGTAGGGTAGATTATATTAGTAAAGGTTATTGTAGGGTGGGGTAGGCTAAGGTAGTGTATGGTAAGGTATGTTAGTTTTATTTAAGATAGTGTAATCTAGGCTAGGTATGTAGGATGATGTAGTTTAGGTTAGGGAAATGGTAAATTAGGTTAAGTAGATATGGTGGTCTAAGAAAAGGTAATAGTAAGATAAGGTAGGGTGGATTAAGTTAGGTATAGTAGGATAACTTAGAGCAGAGTAGGGAAAATTGGTCTATGTAGGATAGGGTAGGGTAGAATAGATTAGGTTAAGGGGGTTAAGATTAGATTAGATTAGGTAATATATGTTTGTGTAGTTTAGATTAGGCTAAGTAGGATAATATAGGGTGGTGGTATGGTATATTAGTCTAGGTAGGCTAGGATATTGAAGTGGTAGGATAGTGTAGTGTATTTTAGGGTAGACTAAATTGGGATAAGAAGGTTACACTAAGATATGATAGATTAATGTAGGGTGGGGTAGTCTAAGGTAAGGAGTGATAAGGTGTCCAAGATAGGATGTTTTATGTAAGTGTACGCTATGGTGGTTAGTCTAGAGTAGGTAGATTCAATTAGGTTCGTAGGGTTAGGTTAGGAGAGTTGTAAGCTAGTCTAGGATAAGGTAGGTTAGTCAAGAGTAGGAAGATTATGCTAGGCATGTAAGGTTAGGTTAGGGTATTTGTAAGATAATTTAGGGTAGAGTGGATTGCTATATTTAGGCTAAGCTAGTGTGTTACTAACTTCTAGGGTAAGGCAGATTATGTTAGGTAGGATAGGTTAATCTACGATAGATTATCCTATACGAGTTATGTTAGTTTAGGTTAGTTTAGGATAGTGGTAGGGTAATGTAGGATATATTATTTAAGGTGGGGTAGATTAAGGTGTATTATGTTAGTGTACGATAAGGTGTGTTATGTTAATGTAGGTTACAGTATGCTAGGGTAGGTTAGTTTAAAGAAGGATAGAGTACACTAGGTAGGAAAGGTTAGTTTAGGGTAGTTCTTGGAAATTCTATAGTAGGGTAGGGTAGGTTAGGAAGGAAAGGATAGGTTAGGGTAGTTATGGGATAGTCTAAAATAAAAGTATATTAGTATGTGTGGTCTAGGATAGGGAACTAGTAGTCCATGGTAGGTAGATTAGGTTAGGGTATGATATCTTAGTATAGGATAAAGTAGACTAGTTTAGGTATGTTAAGGTAGGGTAGGATAGCTTAGGGTATTGGTAGTGTAAATTATATTAGGATATATTAGTGTAGGGGAAAATAGGATAAAGTAGGCTAGAGTAGGATATGTTAGTATAGTGTAGTATAGGTTATGCTAGTTTAGTGTAGGAAAAGGTAATCTAGGTTAGGTAGGTATGCTAAGGTACTCTAGGCTAGGAAAGTGGTAGATTAGCCTAAGTGTGATAGGGTAGTTTAGGGTAAGGTAGTGGTAGGTTATGGTAGGGTTTATTAGGTTAGGTATATTAATTTAGTCTATGATAAGCTATTAGGTTAGTCGGGAAAAATTAATGTTAGGGAGATAAGTGTAAGTAAACTATGATATTGTACTAGTGGCAATTTAGTGTTAGGCTAGCTACACTATGTTATGATAAGGTAGATTAATCTACATACAATAGGGTAGATTAGGATAAATAGGTAAGTCTAAAGTATGGTAGGCTAAGATAGGATCAATTAGTGTAGAGAATGTTATAGTAGGCTAGGTAGGCTAGTTTAGTTTAGGATAGGGTATGTTGCAATAGGTAGCTTAGGATGGGACATGTTATGTTGAAATTACTAAGACAACTGAGAGGGGGGGTGAATCAGTTGTTACTATGCTTAAACAATTTTAAGTCAATTAAACCATTTTTAATCTTTCTCCAAGTGACCATTAATATTATACAACATATGAACAACATAGATAATGAGCATCAGTCACACATAAGATATACACAGAGACAAATTTTCACGAGGAAACCCATAAAGGGAGAAAACCTCTTCTTCTTTGAAATGATAGGTAATCTTTTAAGTTTTGTACATCAACTATAGTTGAGCACCAACTCAATGTGAGGCTACTACCTCTCTTTTACAATTTCCAACTTGTTTAAGAGCACCAACTCTCTGGTTTCTCTAGCACCCACTAGAAGGAAGCACCAACTTCTTGAGTGTTCCAACACTGACTGGATGGAAGCACCTACTTCCACTTATACAAGCACCAACTTGCATACAAAAAACTCTATGTTTTCCCAATCACCACCCTCCCACCCTATTTTCTAGCCACAAATAGATGGAAGCTACAACTCCCAATATTCAAGCATCAACTTAAATATCAGAGGACCACAGTCCTCCCTACCACCACCCTACCTCCCTAATTATAAATAAATGACTGAATAACCAACAATACAGATATATCAATTCTTACCACTTCTTCACTGTTCTACAATTACTTCTGCTCTGTTTATACATGGCTTGACTTGTTGTCTCTTTCTTTTCATTCTTTCTCTGTCCTTCTCATGCTTCTTTGATATGTGCACATTTTTCTCTCTTCATCTTTTTTGTTCTGTTCAACTTCTATTCCTTATCTCTGATCTTTCTTCACAATGCGCATACTGTAATTTTACCTTTCTAGAGTTCAACTCATTTTTCAGTCAAAACAACCAACCTTACACAATCGTTGCATCTCTCCTTCTATACGTACCAGCCTCATCAGTTACACTTCGAATCTCCTTGGGCAAAAAGAAGAAAACCTAATAGTAACTAAATTGCCAACTGATCAAGAACCATGATTCAATTATGCTAACTGAAACATAATTGAACAGTTAATCATGAAGATCAATAATATCCCTTTGATCATATACTCAAATAACCAACACCATTGGATTAAATCTACAGGGTCTTGCGTTTATCCCATATGCCCACTGCTAACTGAAACGTAATTGAAGAGTTAATCATGAAGATCAACAATATCCCTTTGATCATATGCTCAAATAACCAACACCATTGGATTAAATCTACAGGGTCTTGCGTTTATCCCATATGCCCACTGGTTGTGACCACGGGCCTAATCAAAATGCATTTCACATTTCGCATTTTAACAATGTTGTTTCGAAGGGTCTCGACGTGCAAAGTTGTGATCCCCGAAATGGAGCTTAGCTCCGCTAGATCCTCCCTCTCACATGACCACTGGCGGTGATGACAGCCTATACAAAAAGGTATTTTCGCATTTCGGTAATCCAGAGATGAAGAGTTTTGACTCTTCATGTTGTGATATCCGAAAAGGGGCTTAGCTCCGCTAGCTCCTTCCTTGAGCCTTTGATGATGTGACCTTGTCTATGACCATGGGCCAGTCCTTATCATGATTTCGCATATCGCGAGTTGGAAGGTTATAGGATTTCCTTCCTTTGACTTTATAGTCAGTGAGATGCCAATCGTTCGCCATGTGTCCTATGCATCCAACGTTCCACATCATACCTCGATACAAGGGTTTAGATCAACCCTCAATCCGATGCCTTGGATCATTTCGAGATATCGCATATCATGAGTTCCCACACCATTCTCCGTTGACTCCTCCAATGTGAAAGTCGGCAAAATTCCAATCACTTGCCATGTGTCCTATGACTCCAATGGTCAGGTTTGTTATCACAATTTTGCATATCGCGAGTTCAAGTGGTTAGAGAACCTCTTTCCTTTGGATTTCCCGATCAGTGAAACTCTAAAACAAAACCTTTTTCGTTCTCTCACTGTTTTCCACATGTCCATTTTGGATCAATGGTCCTCCTACTTTTGGGACTTTCTAAGCCCGCTTCATCTTGTACTTAAAGATCATGCTCCTTCTTCTGGATCCAACGATGGTCGGTCTTCGCACTCGAATTTGATGCCTGAGATCTATTCTCCTCTTCTGTGTGCTCCTCCAGTCTTAATTCGGATATGACGGTCATCAGGAATTATGAATGGGATCCAATGATCATTGTTGCTCCTCCTTCTGATCTTACACTGCTGATCTTGTCATTCCATAATTTTCATTGTTCCATTGATCATGATCTTTGCCATCAATGACAAACATACATACTCTGCCTTTGTCTAAAAAACATGCCAACAATCTCCCCCTTTGGCATTGATGGCAACCCCTTGAAACCCCTTGAAGAACATCCAATTATACCATTGTAGCATCCTTAAAATTACCACACTTTCTCCCCCTTTGAAATTAATGTCAAAGAAGAAATATGCTCAACCTAAGTTTTTGCAGTACATACTCCCCCTGTCAACTATGAAAATCTTAGAAATACAACAGATATTCAATAAGTACTCCCCCTGACTAGGTGAACATATTAGATGAAAGAAGTTATAACCCCCAAATTTTGATGAAGATATCCAAAAGGGGTCACTGCTAATGGTTTAGTAAAGATATCAACTATCTGTTCTGTGGAAGGAATATAATTCAACCGAATGACTCTGTTTGTAACTTGTTCTCTGACAAAATGGTATTTTATTGGGATATGCTTAGTCTTGGAATGAAGAACATGATTCTTGGAGACACTAATGGCACTAGTGTCATCACAATGAAGTGAAATGGGATTAGTGTAAGTTACCTTCAAATCTACAAGAGTTTGTATCATCCAAATTTGTGTGCAACAAGTAGCCGCAACAATTTATTCTTCCTCTGTTGTTGATAATGAAATGGATCCTTTATTTTTACTAAGCCATGCTACTAATGAGTCACCCAGGAAGAATGCTCCTCCACTGGTGTTTTTTCTCTCATCAACACAGTTTTCCCAATCAACATCTAAATAAGAAGTTAACTGAAAGTTCTGATTTCTGGGATACCACAGACCATAATTTATTGTGCCCTTCAAGTAGTTGAATATTCTTGTTACCGCTACTAGATGAATTTGTTTAGGAGGAGACTGATAGTGACCTACCATTCCAACAACTTGAATCATATCAGGACAGGAAGCTGTGATGTATAAAAGACTGTCTATCATTGATCAGTAAGTCCTTTGATCAACATCAGGTGAAATATCATCTTTACTAAGCTTGCAACCAACCACCATAGGTGGACTAATAGGAGAATAATCTTCCATCTAAAATTTCTTCAACATCTCTTTCAAATATTTTTCTTGTGAGATAAATATTCCTGCAGAACTCTTTTTAACTTGTAAGCCAAGAAAGTATGATAGTTCTCCTATCATGGACATCTCAAACTCTATTTTCATAGATTTATAAAACTATTGGATAGAGGGTTGATTAGTACAACCAAAAATAATATCATCTACATAAACTAAAACAACTAGTAAATTATCACCTTCAGACTTAATGTAGAGATTGTTGTCAACCATACCTTTCTTGAATCCTTTGTCTTGTAAGAATTTGTCCAGTCTATAATACCAATCTCGTGGTGCTTGTTTTAGTCCATATAGAGCCTTATTCAACTTACAGACATGGTTAGGAATACCTTTCAATGTGAATCCTTCAGGTTGCTCCATATATACTTCTTCCTCTAGATCTCCATTAAGAAATGTTGAATTAACATCCATCTGATACACTTTAAAGTTCTTATGACATGAATATGCAAGAAACATTATGATAGCTTCCAATCTTTCCAATGGTGCAAAAGTTTCATCAAAATCCTGACCTTCAACTTGTGCTTACCCTTTATAGACCAAACTGGCTTTATTTCTAACAACTTGTCCATTTTCATTCGTTTTATTTTTGAACACCCATTTGGAACCTATTACGTTCTTGTCTTCACGTCTAGGAACAAGCTCCCAAGTATTGTTCTTCTCAATCTTTTCAAGCTCTTCATTCATAGCTCTAATCCAATCATCATGTTGGCTGGCTTCATAAAAAAAAATTGGTTCAGTCATAGATAAAAAAGCAACATGATATTGTTTTGAGTCTTTAATCAATTTCCTTCTTGTCTGAACTCCTTTATTTATATCTCCAATTATCTGATTTTTGGGATGATTCTTTCTAACAATTCTGAGAGGTGATTTTTCTTCTTTCTGTTGGTTTCTGTCAGCCGGAGTATTAGTATCTTCATCTAATTCATATTCTTCTCTTTCTGATCCTTGGACCTGTTCATCTTCATTTTCAATTATATCTTATGTGCTTGGTTCAACACTGCTTACATTTCGTACCGATATTTCTTCATCCACTTTTATGTCGATACAATCAACCAATTTATGAAGCCTCTTATTGTAGCATCTATAACCTTTAATTCTTGTATCATACCCTAAGAATATACCTTCATCAACCCTGTCATCATATTTGTCAAAATTTTCATCATTATTCTTGATATAACATTTACTCCCAAAGAATTTAAAATGTTTGATTGAATCAGGTCTTCCAAACCATAATTCATAAGGAGTCTTGTCATTGCCTAGCCTGAGATGAGATTTGTTCAGGATATGAACAATTGTATGTATTGCTTCCACCCAATATGTCTGAGGTATATTTCTTTCATTCATCGTTGATCTTTCCATTTGTTGTATTGATCTATTCTGCCTCTCGACAACTTCATTTTGCTATGGAGTCCTTGGAATTGTGTACTCTCTTTTGATTCCATGTTTATCATAGAAATCTTTGAAGTTCCATGAGTTAAATTCTCCTCCTCTATCAGACCTCAATGCCTTCAATCTTCTTCCTGTTTGATTCTCAGTGAGAGCCTTAAACACTTTGAATTTTTCAAATGCTTCAGATTTTTCCTTCAAAAATGCAACCCATGTTAGTCTAGAATAATCATCAATAATCAACATAAAATAGTTTTCTTTTCCTATACCTTCTTTTCTGGATGGTCCACATAAATCCATATGTACTAACTGGAGAGGTTTTTCTATTGAAGGAAAGTTTTTAGATTTGAACTATGTCTGAGTAAGCTTTTCTATCTAGCATGGTTTACAAAAAGAATTGTATGGCTTTGATATCTTTGGAAGATCCTTTACTGCCCCACTATTTTTGAGATTGATTATATGATAAAAATTTAAGTGTCTAAGTCTCCTATGCCATAGCAAACTTTCATCATATTTTCTTAAGTGGCATTCTTCTTTTTCTTCTTTTAACGCATAGACATTGTTTTTTGTTCTTATTCCTTTTGCAATCCACTGTCCTGAATTCACAGCCTTTATTTTACAATATTTAGAAGTAAAAACCACTTCACATCCTCGATCACAGACTTGACTGACACTAAGAAGATTATGTTTCATACCATCTGCAAATAACACATCTTGAGATTTTCCTTTTCCATTACTCAGACTTACCATTCCTTTACCTTTTATTTTTTTTGGTGCATCATTTCCAAAAATTACATTTCCTTGTTTGTTTTCACTTAGGGTTAGAAACTTACTTTTGTCTCCAGTCATATGTTTAGAACATCCATTGTCAATATACCAGGGATTATTTTTCTTTTGGGATGATAACACTAGTCCACACTTGCCATCTTGTTTCTTCTTCCAAACCTTGAAATTTTCAGCAGTGGACTTCAAATCTGGCTTATAATTTCTTAAGCGACAATCTGTAGCTTTATGTCCATAGTTATGATAGACATAACATTATGGTTCACTAAATAACAGACTGTAACGATTGTTATGCTCATAATTGTTATTATGTTTGTTGCTTAGTTGTCTCAATCTTTGTTGTGGTAGATAATTATTCCTTCGATAACTTGTTTGCTCATATTTATATCTTAAAGAACAAGTTATAGCTTTGTGACCAAAGTTAGAACAGAAAAAACAATATCCATAGAAAAGACTTTTGTACCTGAAAAAAGACTAACTTCTCTGAGTGGATCGATTTCTTTCATGCTGATAGTTTCTCTGACCAGTTATAGTACCTTTTCCTTCATTCCTTCTTGGTGGTTGGTTTTCTTTCTTTGTTTTTGCAGAATGGTTGTTGTCAATGATTGTATATTTAACAAAATTGATGTGTTCCATATTACTTGGATGATCACTACTTGATCATTCTTCATAACCCAAGACAAATTTCAACTTTGGATTCCTTTGTTGATTTAGAATGGAAGTTAGTTCTTCTGAGGCTTTAATACTTGGCAGGTTTTGGTGATATAATACCTTAAACTTCTCCATTTCCTTTCTAGTTTTTATTATCTCTTCTTCTAAGGCTTCACACCTCGCTTTCTTCTCTGACAACTGTTGTTTCAGTATGTCTTCTATTTTCTTTGCCTCTTCTAACTCCACTTTTAGTAGAGCAAATTTTTCATCAGGGTTTTCAACATTCACTTTAAACTGTATCAACAACAATTTTTGTTTTCTCTTCTTACATCTGAGTCTGTCAATCTCTTCCAAAGCACTGATTAATTCACCTTCCATATCCACCACAGATTCTTCATTATCCATTTCACCTCATATGTGTTCATCATCAAGATATCCCATAGCAATAAGCATAAAATCATTCACTTTGTCTTCATATGATGAATCGTTATCTATGTCTTCTGAGGAGTTTTCATTGTTTGCACACAAACTTTTCTTTTTACTATATTTCTTGAATTTGTACTTCTTTTCATCATCATAGTTCTGGTCCTTTTTCTGGTGGGGACACTTAGATGCAAAGTGACCTATCTTACCATAGTTAAATCATTTGAATGGAAGCTTGCCTTGATATTTTCCTGATCCTTTCTTTAACCTTCTCACAAATTTTGCCTCAATATCATCTAAGTTTGAATCAGTATTCTTGTCTTCTTTAAAAGATTCTTCTCTAGTAATGGATTTATCTTTACTAATCCTCATTTCATATGCAGTTAGTGTTCCTAGGATTTGATCAATGGACAGGGTCTTAAGATCAATTAGTTCTTCTATTGCAAAGACTTTTGGATTAAATTTATCAACCAGAGATCTTAAAATCTTCTGAACCAAAAATGTCTTTTCAATCTTCTCACGAAGACCCTTCATGGCATTCACAAGTTCTTCAACTCTTAAAAAATACTTACTAACTATTTCATCTTCATTCATATTTAGTTGTTCAAACGTCAATCTATATGTTTGAAGTTTGGTATCTTTTACTTTCTCATTTCCTTCATAGCTGCTAACAAGTTTATCCCACATAGCTTTAGCAGTTTCAAGATGCATCACCTCTACAAACTCATCTTCAGCATGTCCATTCAAGATAGAATTCATTCCCTTAGCATTAAAGATAAAATCTAACTTGTCATCCTTGGAGGCTACCACAGCAGGCTTTGTATATCCAATCTCTACTACATCCCAAACGTCAGCACCTAAGGCCATTAAGTATGTTCTCATTCTAACCTTCCAGAAGGAAACATTTGTTCCATCAAATAGAGGAGGCTTAGTGGTTGAAGTCCCTTCATGACTTTTCATGTTTAAGCTTACATATCTACCTTTGAATAAAAGGAACCAGCTCTGATAACAATTGTTGAAATTACTAAGACAACTGAGAGGGGGGGGAGAATCAGTTGTTACTGTGCTTAAACATTTTTATGTCAATTAAACCATTTTTAATCTGTCTCCAAGTGACCATCAATATTATACAACATAAATAATGATCATCAGTCACACATAAGATATAAATAGAGATAGATTTTCACGAGGAAACCCATAAAGGGAGAAAACCTCTTCTTCTTCGAAATGATAGGCAATATTTTAAGTTCTGTACATCATCTATAGTT
This sequence comes from Picea sitchensis, assembly GCA_010110895.2. Taxonomy (NCBI): domain Eukaryota; kingdom Viridiplantae; phylum Streptophyta; class Pinopsida; order Pinales; family Pinaceae; genus Picea; species Picea sitchensis. The sequence goes on from SNQJ01S0114947.1 coordinate 25,606, forward strand.
GAGCACCAAGTCAATGTGAGGCTACTACCTCTATTTTACAATCTCCAACTTGTTTGACAAAACCAACTCTCTGGTTTCTCTAGCACCCACTAGAAGGAAGAAGAAACTCCCTGAGTGTTCCAACACCGACTCGATGGAAGCACCTACTTCCACTTATACAAGCACCAACTTGCATACAGAAAACTCTGTGTTTTCCCAAGAACCACCCTGCCACCCTATTTTCTAGCCACAACTAGATGGAATCTACAACTCCCAATATTCAAGAATCAACTTGAATATTAGAGGACCATAGTCCTCCCTAGAACCACCCTACCTCCTTGATTATAAATAAATGACTAAATGACCAACAATACACATATATCAATTCTTACCACTTCTTCATTATTCTACAATTCCTTTTGCTCTGTTCATACTTGGCTTGACTTGATGTCTCTTTCTTTCTATTCTTTCTCTATCCTTCTCATGCTTCTTTGATATGTGCACATTCTTCTCTCTTCACATTTTCTGTTATGTTAAGCTTCTGTTCCTTATCTCTGAGATTTCTTCACATTGTGCATACTGTAATTTTACCTTTCTACAGTTCAACTCATTTTTTAGTAAGAACAACCAACCTTACATAGTCGTTGAATCTCTCCTTTTATACACACCAGCCTCATCAATTACACTTCGAATCTCCTTGGGAAAAAAGAAGAAAACCTTTTAGAAACTGAATCACCAACCGATGAAGAACCAGGATTCGATTATGCTAACTGAAACGTAACTGAATAGTTAATCATGAATATCAACAGTAGCACTTCGATCAGATGCTCAAATAACTAGCACCGTTGGATTAAATTCTCAGGGTCTTGCGTTTATCGCATATGCCCGATAGTTGTGACCATGGGCCTAATCAAAATTCATTTTGCATTTCGCATTTCGACAATGTTGTTTTGAAGGTCTCAACAGTCCAAGTTGTGATCCCCGAAATGCAGCTTAGCTCCGCTAGCTCCTCCCTCTCACATGACCATTGGCGATGACCATAGCTTATACAAAAAGGTATTTTCACATTTCGCATTTCAGTAATCCAGAGATGAAGAGTCTTGACTCTTCCTGTTGTGATCTCCTAAAAGGGGCTTAGTTCCACTAGCTCCTTCCTCTATCCTTTGACGATGTGGCCTTGTCTATGACCATGGGCCATTCCTTATCACGATTTCGCATACCACGAGTTGGAAGGTTATAGGATTTCCTTCCTTTGAATTTCCAGTCAGCGAAATGCCAATTTCTTTCCATGTGTCCTATGCATCCAACGTTCCACAACATACCTCAATCCAAGGGTTTAGATCAACCCTCAATTCGACGGCTCGGATCATTTCGGGATATCTCATATCGCGAGTTCCCACACCATGCTCCATTGATTCCTCAAATGTGCAAGTCAACAAAATTCCAATCACTTGCCATGTGTCCTATGACTCCAACGGTCAGGATTGTTATCGTGATTTCACATATCATGAGTTCGAGTGGTTAGAGAACCTCTTTCCTTTGGATTTCTTGATCTGCGAAACTCCAAAACGAAACCTTTGTCGTGCTCTAACTGTTTTCCACATGTCCTTGGATCAATGGTCCTCTTTCTTTCAGAACTTTCTAAGCCCGCTTCATCTTGTACTTAAATATCATGCTCCTTCTTCTGGATCCGATGATGGTTGGTCTTCGCACTCAGATCTGATGCCTGAGATCTATTCTCCTCTTCTGTGCACTCCTTTAGTCTTAATTTGGATCTGACGGTCATCAAGAATTTTGAATGGGATCCAACGATCACTGTTGCTACTCCTTCTCAGCTTAGACTGTTGATCTTGCCATTCCACCATTGTCGACATGTTGTTGATCGTGATCTTTTCCATCAATGACAAACATCCATACTTTGCCTTTGTCTGAAAAACATGCCAACATGTTAATGTAGGATAGGCTAAGGCAGTCTAAGCCAGGAAATGGATAGATTCTAGTATGATATGTTAAGGTAGTTTAAGTAACATTAGTTGAAATTAGGGTAGGTTGTGATAATCCAAGGTAGGTCAGATAGAGTAGAATATTCTAGAGTGAACATTAGGATAGGCTAGTGTTAGATAGAGGTAGCGAAAGATAGTTCGGTTTATATTAGGGTAGATTAGTCTAGGTGAGTGTTATCACTGAAATTTCGTCCGCACAGGGTGACAAGAACTCCGCATCGTCAACACAGAAAAACAGTCGTTCATGGCACAAGGATTAACTCCACAGCACAGCAAAAGGGTCAAAATTATGCAAACAATGGCCAAAAAATTAAAAAGCGCGATGCACCCACTGGGCGCACGCGCGCGCGCGCAACATCTTCGTATTTGGAGCGCATATGCGCGGTTGTGGGGTGCAAAACCTGCGCGCCTGCCAAACGGCGCATTTATGAAGCTGGTCGGCCTCCCAACCACTAATGGATCGGCTCCCAAGTCGATTTGACATCAAATCCAAGCTCAATCTGCGTGGGGAGGCTGGTCAAAGACCTAATTGTGCCC
>SNQJ01S0114949.1:9342-26676 GCA_010110895.2 Picea sitchensis
GTGATTTATTCGGTGCATGTAATTTTATTATAAAGTATGGTGGTGCTACTAGAATATTGACGCAGTAGTGCTTTATTATTCATGAATGCACTGGTTCATATATACCTTAAAGGCGCACCAAAAAAAAACCCTCCACAAAAACCTCTAATGGCCCACCTCTGATAATAACCTCTGCTATAAATATCTAAGGGATAAAACTTTCAGGGAGGTTCCGTAAAAACCTCCGCAAGAAGTTGTTCTCCTTGTAGTGTTGCCTTCATCAATGGTTTATTTGACTCCATCTAATCCACTCTCAACCAACTGATGAACCAATCCCAGGGCCCTACCTCATTTGAACAACCTTCACACTTAGAAGGTATTGAATCCTCCCATACCATGGTCTTTCATTTCAACTCCCTTCATCATGACCTCCATCTTCTTTGAGTTGAGGTGAACAAATTTGATCTCTCACATCCCATGTGTTGGATCATTCAAATGGAACATTATTTCTCCTTGCACGACAATACTGATGATTTGACCAAACTTCATCACAATGTCCTCTATCCGGATCTTGAAAGTTGTAATGGTGGTAATGGCGTAAAAACTCATGCCAAGGGTATGTTTCTTAAACATAGTTTGTTTTCGATATTTATGAACTCTTTGACACCAACACAAACCATTTGGATCGTTTGACCCAGTTGAAACAGTCTGGCACAGTGGAATACTTTATCACCACCTTTAAGCACTTGTATTTCAGAATGGAGGGAAATTCATATGCCTTATTCAGGGAATGCTTTATCAGTGGTCTGAAGGATGAAATCTGAGGCCGGGTCCTAATGGCTCGCCCCCAAACTTGGTTGGAAGCTACTAAAAAATTCAAGGAAGCACAAAAGGTTGTCTCTTCCCAAAACATAAAACCCTCCCTTATTCCTCACCCTAGACCCAACAATCCCATCCATGTTTCCACTCTTCTCAAGATCCAAAAATTAACCTGGGTGGAAATGGTTGAATTCCAACATAAGGGTCTTTTCTATAATTGTGATGAAAAATATTTTCCAAAGCACAAGTGTAAGGAACAAAAGATTTTTATGGACATCTCTAAGGATGTTTTTGATGAGGATATTAATTTCCCCCCTGTTGAAGAGCTCCCCCACGCAGATGATCCTACCCTTCCCTCTGATCCACCAGAAGGCAAACCAATGATTTCATTGAATGCTCTTATTGGTTTCTCTGTGATCCAGGTGGATATTGGTGGCCACCCACCTTTTCCAACTGGCTCAAAACAATTTTCTCGCAATTTTGGTAATTTACTATTTTTAGTAGTTTTTAACTTCCGGGGCCATTTTGAGGGCCTAAATGAAGGTTTTTTGGGATCGATATTCTCAATGATAGCCAAAGGCTCTGATTGAACCCCTAAATGAATATCCTCGAGGAAACCTTTCCAACGAGCTATCGTGCGTCCCAAACAAAGATCCTATGCCAAAGTTACGCCCCCGGGAAGTTGATACACCAAACTACCCAAAATGGGGTCCACAAAATTGTTGGCTTTTCATCTTCTGGGGTTAGGGTTTTGGTTTTTCTTTATGATAAAAAGGACTTTGGAGCCTCATTGTAAAATCATCTTCTCACGGATGCGATTAGCCGTCACATCTCTTCTCAGAGATAAGCTGCCACCATTCTAGCGAGTCTTTCACTCTGTATTTTACAGTCTTTGTACATTTTCGCTCATTAATAGAAAAATGTGTATTACTGTATATCTGTGTTTATGGTTGCATCTCTGATACATTTCTTTTATAATATTCGATATTTGAGATATCTATGTACATTTCTTTATTATATCGTTTCTCTCATTTCGTGCCGAAAATAATTCAGATCATTCTACTCCCCTGTTATGACCCAAAGGGGGAATATATAGGGTTAAATGTATATGATATGAGCCCAAGGGGGGGGCATATATGGGGTTAAATGTGTATGTAATGTGTAAATATATTTGTAATAGGGTCGAACTAATAACAAAGGGGCCTCATGTATAGGTGTGAATAGGTATATATAGAGATCAAATATTCATTATTGTAGACATGTGAATTGTGATGTATGAATGTATTTGGTTATGTGGAGGAGGTTCTTCTATTATTTAAGACGTTATTGTATAAATTTTCTATCTTGGAGTTGTGCTCCACACTCACATTTTCTACATGGTGTGACTTATGTTCTATTATGATAATTTAAGCATTTGGATCATTACATTTGGTATCAGAGCATTGATCCTAAGGTTTTGCTTCTTCAAGAAAGTCATCTGGGATTTTTCACTATAATTTTTTTTCCAGAACACTTCATAAAATGAAACTTGGAGGTTATTATAAGACATAGAGAGGTACATATGGTAACAAATTTAGGTTCTAAGAAGTTATAATTTCAGAGATATACCCTGTGAAAGATACGGTTTTTGACTAGTCCTATAACTAGTCTCAAACAAGTGTTCCAGGTAAAACAATCATATCTTCTTCATTAAGGGTCCAAATTCAGTGAGACCCATTGCATTGACAAGAGAAAAATCCATAGTTTTTCTGGTACAATTTTCATAATCCGATAGTAAATATTGGACACGTTCCATTTGTACAAGTTTTCTCTTCCGGAAAGGAAAAAAAATCAACAAGGTTTGGGAAAGTTACCATAAATTTCACTTGGCATATTAAATTTCGGTCAAACCTATGTCATTGCAGAGAAGACAATTTAGAGTATTATAGGCTGCAATTTCAGACTCAGGGGGGCTGAAATTTTAGAAATACATTAGAAGGAAGGTCGGTTAGTTGGACAGACTCCAAATCAAGGTTTTCAAAGGTATGTTCACTTAAAACTATCGTAACTTTTGATTGGGATGTCTGATTGAGGTGATTCAAAGGCCATTGGAAAGAGAAAACACATAATATTATATTGGAAAAGTGATTATAACTATTTGATATCATTATCCTTAATATACCAATGTTGTAAGTTGAGAGTTTGGGTTAGACCTCACTTAAGAATCAATGGCAATATCTAAATTTATAGGAGATGAAGATAAATATGAAATCTATCCCAGGGAATGGTTGAGGATGATAAAGAAAAATAATTTGAGACCTTTGATAACAATATTTTACTTGAGAGGTGAATCTTTTAAGTGGTGGGATATCCTTGATGAAGGTATTAAACTCTACTCCACTTGAGAAAATTTTGAAAAACTCTTCTCAAATAAATGGATCAAGGATTAAAAAGTGGAAAAGATGCATAAAATTCAAGTGGAAATAAAGGAATCAAAAGAAAAAGTCTCAAAATTTCAAAAGGAGAATGAAGAACTAAGAAAATATATTTTTAAGAAAGATGACGAGTTTTCCAAGATGCAATCCCTTAATGAATCACTCGTTAAGGAGGTTAAGAACATAAATAAAGAAAACATTAGTGATGGAAAGTTGGAAAAAATGAGTCAAGGGAAAAATTGCAAAAGAAAGATGAAGAAATATGTAGATTACAAAACCATAATAAAAACCTATTGGATGAGGTGAAGATATTGAAAGAAGAAAAGAAGCATTTTCAAAATCAAGAAAAAGAAAGGATATTAGATGAAGACACTACTAAAAGACTTGAAGAGGAAATTTACAAGAAGGTCGAGGAATCCATGAATACTGATGAGGTAAAGTCAGAAATGAAATCCATAATTGAAGAAGGATATTAGAATTTGATAAATGGGGTGACATTGCAACTTCAAAAGGAGAAAGAAGAAAATATTCAAGAAGGTTACCATAAGATACTTGAAGAATTTGAACTTCATCTAGAGGATTTACATGCCAAATATGATGGTATTATCTCCAAGGATAGAGTAAACAAAGACCAAGCAAAGAGGATAGAGGATTCCATTGTCTATGAAAAGAAGAAATATGAAATGGATGTGCAAAATGAAGAAAAATCGTCAAATGTGAAAGCATATTAACACCCTCATTATCAGGAAAGATTTCAAAGAAGACAAGAAGATCAATATCAACATTATCAAGGAAGAAGATGTAATACTCATTAATATTCATGGAATATGACATCACAAAACTATTATTCAACAAGATATTATCATAGACCAACATCTACTACAAATTGGAGAAGCTTCAACAACAACACATGGAATCAAAGGAAACAAAATTATGCAACAACTAGCCACCAAGGATTACGACAAAAAATAATTGTTTTTGGATGGATGGATCATCATCAATGGAAATAATAAAGCAGGAACGTAAGAAAATCATATTAATTGGTTTCATCATGTGTGAAGCCGTTAATTTCTAAGCTTCGGGGACAAAGCTTTTTGAAGGAGGGTACTATGCTATGAACCAAAGGGAGAATATATAGGGTTAAATGTATATGATATGCCCCAAGGGGGGGCATATATGGGGCTAAATGTGCATGTAATGTGTAAATATATATGTAATAGGGTCAGCTTAATAGTAAAGGGGCCTTATGTGTAGGTGTGAATATGTATATATAGAGATCATGTATTCATTATTGTAGACATGTGAATTGTGATGTATGAATGTATTTGGTTATGTGGAGGAGGTTATCCTATTCTTTAAGAATTTATTGTATAATTTATCTATCTTGGAGTTGTTCTCCACGCTCACGTTTTGTACATGATGTGTACTTTTTTCTATTATGATAATTTAATCATTTGGATCATTAAATCCCCAAACCATTAAGCTAATTGGCTACATTAAGAATAGAAAAGTTATTATCCCGGTCAATAGTGGTAGTACCCATAATTTTATCCATTTCCACATTGCTCAAGAGACCATGTGCTATATTTGCACAATCAACAATTTTCAAATCATGATTTAAAATGGTGGTTCCATGAAATGTGGGGGGCATTGTGAAAATGTGCACCTACAAATTGGTCACTTTCACATGAAATATCATATGTTTGCTATCGACATGGGAAGCTGCAACATTGTTCTTGGTGTTGAATGGTTACGCACATTGGGCCCCATAACATGGATTTTAAGGACTTGACCATGCAATTCCAATAGGAGGGACAAAAATATAAGTTCCAAGGCATCACGACAAGATTCCTTGAGATCATTAGTTCCCACATAATAGAAAATCTACTTAAAAAAGGTCATTCTAACATTATTTCCCAACTCCATTCCATTCAAGTGGTTCAAACCCCCTCACCTATTATGCATCCTGACCTCCAATCTCTGTTATCCCAACACCAATTTGTTTTTCACACTCCCCAAGGATTTCCCCCTTCCCACAATGTCCATAATCATTCCATTCCCCTGGTCCTTGACATTCTTCCTCCCAGTGTTCACCCTTATCATCATCCCTTTGCCTAGAAAAATGAAATTGAGAAAATTGTTAAGGAATTGCTAGAGGTGGTCCTAGTATCAGCCCTTATTCTTCTCTTGTAGTCATGGTACTGAAGAAAGAGGGAACCTGGCACATGTGTCCTGATTTTCATGCCCTCAACAAAATCACAATTAAAGTCAAACTCCCCATTCCTGTCATTGATGACGTTTTGGATGAATTAAGTGGGGCTCAATACTTTACCAAGATTGATCTACACTCTGGCTACCACCAAATCTATATGAAAGATGAAGATATTCCCAAAAATTCCTTTTTCACTCATGAGGGTCACCATGTGTTCTTGGTCATGCCTTTTGGCATGTGTAATGCCTCTTCCACTTTTCAAAGTCTCATGAATCATCTATTTTGTCCTTTCCTCTATCATTTTGTCTTAGTTTCGTTTGATGATATTCTCATCTATAGTAAAACTTGGAAAGCCCATCTCATCTCTGTGGATTAATTTCTCCATCTACCATCTAAGCACCAACTTTTTCTCAAACAGTCCAAGTGTGATTTTGTAGCCTCTGAAGTTGAGTAGCTCCATCATATTGTCGAAAAGGATGGTGTCTATGTGGATCCTACGAAAATTGAAGCCATGAAGGATTGACCTCACCCTAAAACTATTAAAAGCTTGTGTGGTTTCTTGGGTTTAATGGGCTATTATTGCAAGTTTGTTCAAAATTATGGTAAAATCGCAGCTCCTCTCACTGCTCTCCTTAAAAATAGTGTTTTCATTTGGACTATCGTAGTTGATCAATCCTTCCAAGCCTTGAAAGAGGCTATGTGCATGAATCCTATTTTGGAACCACTCGACTTCAACGAGACTTTTGTACTGGAATGTGATGCTTCAGGGAAATGAATTGGGGTAGTCCTCATGCAAAATGGTAGACCTTTGGCTTTCACTAGTAAACAAATTTCATAGTGCCATTTAGGCCAATCTACCTATGAAAAGGAAATGTTGGCTATTTTGCATGCAATGGATCTCTAGCATCCTTATCTATTGAGGAAACGTTTCCAAATTAAAACTAATCATCGTAGCCTCAAGTATTTTGTGGAACAAATAATTTCATCCCCGAAGCAACATAAATGGATAACCAAGATGTTTGGTTATGATTATGAGATCATTTACAAGAAGGGGAAAGAAAATGTGGTTGTTGATACTCTTTCAAAGAAATGTGAAGATTGAGGGTCCCTATTTTCCCTCTCTTTCATTGTAGCAGATTGGATACAAGTCATCTGCCAGGAATGGTTACAAGATCCCAAACTTGCTCGTTTGATCCAAGAATTGCAACAAGATCCTCAAGCTTCTTCGGGATACTCTTGGCACAATGAGGAGCTTCACTATCAAGACCATCTATATATAAGCAAACAGTCTCACCTTAAATCCACTGTGCTCTTGAACTTCATGCTTCCCCCACAACTAGGCATCCAAGCTTTCACAAAAATTATGAATGGGTCAAACACTCTTTTTTCTAGGAAGGCATGAAACATGACATCCACACCTTTGTGGTTGAATGTGATACTTGTCGGTGTAATAAGGGAGAAACAATCAAAACTCTAGGAACACTCCAATCACTCCCTATCCCACCTACTATATGGACAAATATTTCTATGGAATTCATTGTTGGCTTACCACAATTGGGAAATAAGTCTGTCATCATGGTTGTAGTATATCGCATTTCCAAATATTCTCATTTATGTGGACTCCAACATCCATTCACTGCATCCACAGTGGCTCAAATTTTTATGGATAATATATTCAAACTCCATGGCATCCCTTAGGCTATTGTCTCTGGCCATGATCCCATTTTCACTAGAAATTTTTGGCAGGAATTGTTCAAGCTCCAAGGAACCCAGCTGCATCTCAGCACAACATATCATCCCCAGACTTATGGACAAACTGAAGTTGTCAACAAGTGCTTGGAATCATATTTGTGGTGTTTTGCATCCTACAGACAAACTCATTGGGCTCAGTGGTTACCACTAGTTGAATGGTGGTACAACACATGTTACCATTATGTCACTCGCATGACTCCCTTTGAAGCGATTTATGGTCAAAAACCACTATCTATTCTATCCTACATGCCAGATGTCTCTAAGGATCAAGATGTTAACCAGACACTTACAATTCGAGCTCCCATTATTTTCACCATAAAAGAAAATATGGCCGTGGCTCAAAATCACATGAAGCAATAAGCAAATTAGGGTAATTCAAAACATCAATTTGTTGAAGGGGACCAGGTTTTTCTTCATCTGAAACCATATAAGAAAACTTCACTCAAAGTTGAACAATGTAAGAAACTCACCTGCAAGTTTTATGGTCCTTATACAATTCTCAAGCGAGTGGGATTTGTGGCCTACCAGTTAGCTCTACCCAGTCATTCTAAGCTCCATCCTATTTTTCATGTTTCTTGCCTCAAGAAAGTGATTGGAACTACGTTCTAGATGCAAATTAGTCTCCCTAAATTGGATGAAGATGGATCCATTTGGTTGCAGCCCCAACCGGTATTGGACCACCATGAGTGTCGTCTCCGTTAGCACACCATTAGGGAAGTTTTAGTTCAGTGGAAGGATACACCATCAAAAGATGCCACATGGGAGCTAGCTACCATTCTGCAACAATTCCCCCATCTCAAGTCTTGAGGACTAGAATATTTTTCAAGGGGGAGGGAATGCTAGGGACCTAACCTCCCTAACCCCTAATGTAGGTAGAATAATATGTTTTCTATGTAGTAAAGGATGACATTAGTAAATAAGGCCTAGATAATAATGTGAACAAGTCTAATGTTAGAAGAGTTAAAAGAAGTTTATGCTTCTAGAAAGATCTTCCTCTAGATTGTTCTTTTGAAGATATAATTAGTATAAATAGGAGTAGAAGGCGTGGAAAACTCTTGTATTGAGAATTATTTTAATATAGCTCTGCTTTGCTGGAGGTTGCCCCCTCGAAGAGGCAAGTGAACTTGGATTTCTATAGATAAAGGTATAATTGTTGGTGTTATTATTCTCTATATTTTTTTGTTCCATTGGTATTTGTCATAATATTTATGTTTCTACTTTATATAATACATATGGTACCTTACAAAATGGCTTTGGAAGGTTACAGACCCCAAATCTCCAAAATGGGACCTGCCACTAAAATAGGTCCTGCAAGTCAATTCCTCTAATTTTTCCACCCCAAAGTACCAAGATAGTTGAAAATTATATAATGATCCAATCCAGATCAAAACTCCCTCATAGATTTATTCTCATTTCCAATTCCTTCATTCACCTTTCTCTTTTAAAAGAAGGCGCATTTATTCAGATACAACATGAAGTAAAAGGTTAAATGGAGTGATAGAATGCTAAGATTTTATTATGCAAAAATGGTTGTAGCTCAATAATGCCATGTTCATCCAATTGTCTAGGTGTGTGCTAGCTCTATCCAAAATCTTATTAAACCCAACAATACACTTGTCATCATCATCCCAACAACAAAAATGGATGTAGCTCATTAGTGAAAAAATTGTTGTGATATAACATTAAGCTTTTATTGTGCAAAAATGGTTGTATCTCAATAGTGCTACACTTGTCCAATTGTCTAGGTATGTGATATCTCTATCCAAAAGCTTATTAAGCCCAACAATACAATTGTCATAATCACCCCAACAACAAAAGGTACAAGGCTCTAGTATCAAGAATTAGTCAGGTACTCCAACATAAGAAATACTAGTCCAACTGTAAACACAATATGCCACTCCAATAGATAAATATAACTATATAAACCAAAACACTTAGGCTCTACTCAATGTCTATACTCCCAACATTGAAACACATATGGCTCTATTCAAGACAACAATATTTATCATAATGCTATTATCTTTCTTTGCAGTGTTTGGATAACAAAAAGAACTTGGCTCAATGTTCCTTTAGTTGCAATCACCATAAGTATGTACTCAAGCTTTGAATACAACTTAATTGCAAGGAACCGCTCATCAATATGTATCTATTCTTCCTAAGTGACCACAATGACATGAATGGAGCTTCATAAACAATTGCAATGCCTTCACTAGTTTCTTATGCTTATGATCAACTCTAATTCAACATATCCATCATTACTTGAACCACATAAGAAATTTACATATGAGGCATTTATTTTAATGACACGGGAGAGGAAAACAAGTCTGTAAAAGCCAACACTTTGAACTCGAGAATGTTCCTTTACTCACAAGGTGCCAAACAAGGAAGAGAGGAATTTAATCATTCAGGTTCTAATTTAGTGGCACAAATTACTTCTCAACTCTCCAAAAAAACATTAAGAAAGATTTCCAATAGCTCACATGCCCAACAATTGAATTGTATAAACTAAGGGAATCATTGACAACCTAATACCACACTAGTATGGCTTGTACAAACCATGAAGAATTGTCAAGGAAGTTGGAACGACTTGTGTGCAACCATTAGAAAACAAAGAACTTGTTGTGTCTTTCCTCAACATTAATGAGCTTGACAAACATAATTAGAAACCCTCTAGAATAGTGAAACAATTAGTTAATGTAAGCCATATATCTCTCTGATCCAGATGGATTTCGGTGGCCTCCCATCTATTCCAACTGGCTCATTTTGGCAGTTTTCCAGTTTGACAGTTTTTTCCTAGTTTTTGGGTCCCTGACTTCTAGGGTTGTTTTGAGGCCCTAAACAACATTTTTAGAGATCACCAAAGTCAACATGTGTAAGGATAGCCACATGCAACACGTGTATTCCTTGGATATACCTTTCCAACGTGATATCATGTACCTAAAACGAAGATCGTATGCAAAAGTTACAACCCTGGGAAGTTGATGTACTAACTTACCCAAACGAGGCCCACGTGACTTTTGGCACTTCATCTCCTAGGGTTAGCTTTTTGGATGTCTAGGGTTTTTGAAATTCCTGTTTATTGTAAAAATGCCTTGAGAGCCTCATTGTAATCATCTTCTGGCGAATGAGCTCAACCATCACTTCTCTTCTCAGAGATAATCTGCCACCATTCTAGCAAGCTTGTTTCTGCTGCATTTTACAGTTTCAACTTATTTTGATAATAATTTGTATTCATTTCGTTCTTGTCATAAAATATGGATCAGTGGTATCAGAGAAGTCCGCTCCTTGTCGTTCTTAATGCATGTCCCCAATGAGGCTAGGGTACAAATATTTGACTCTCGAGTTTGTTTCTCTTGATGAAAAAATCTCTCGCATGCCCAAGCAACCTCTCATGGAGGGAGAAAAGAAAGATGATTGGACATGAGATCCCTTCAAAATGTTGCTCGAGGAAGCCCTCACACAACAAAGGAACAAGATGATGGATAGTTTTGTGCAAATCCTTCAGTGGCTACCAACAGGTGACACATCTTCCTCAAACGGAGGCGTCGCCCCCTTCAAGGTACAAATCAACTTTGATATTCCTATATTTGAAGGTCAGATAGACACAAATGTTGTAGACAAATGGTTGAATCTGCTAGAAGGTTATTTCTCTATCCATAACTTCTTGAATAGAGAAAAGATTACTTTTTCTCTCCTCAAAGTCATTCCCCATGTCAAAGATTGGTGGGAAACTTTCTGTGAGAAGAAGGAAACATAGGAACCCTCATTATTTACAGTCGCGGTCACTTGGGAGTCCTTCAAGGATGTTATTAAGGAACAATACTACCATGTTGGAAGTTATGATGACCTGTATACAAAATAGACCACACTGCGGTAGGAAAGAGACCAAGCAGTGCTTGAGTTCACAAATATCTTCCATACCTTGTGCACCAAGCTGGGTATCAAATATTCTGAGCGACATCTAGTGCTCAAGTATCGCGGTGGTTTACATAGATACATCCAAACCGAAATGGAGTTTTTGGACATCTCATCCTTGGGCGCGGCCTACTGATATGCCGTCAAGATCAAGCAGAAGATCAAACAAAAGATGCGGCAATTTGGGCCTAGGAACCCCTCACAGCAAAATCTAGGAAAGGGAAGCCCAAACCCCCAAAACAAAGGACAGAGCAAAGATGGACCTCCTTAGGACAACCCGTCCAGGCCGCAAGAAAAGAAGGACATCAGAAAGACAAATAAAGATACCAAGAAGTGGTGCGACTTCCATAAGAGCCCCTGGCATAACACTTTTGATTGGCACTCAAAGAATTCGCTGGTGGCTGAGGTGTAAGCCTTTGAATCAGATGTGAGTTTCGACTCTAAGTCAAAACCAGAAAGGGGGAGACAAATCATTGATGCAGAACCCAGTGCTACCATTGCTACCACCAAGCTCCAGCCCGGTGAACCAGATGAGCCAGAGGAAGGCAAGCACCTTTTTCATTCACAGATGCGGGTGAAGGGTACCCCATTGCACTTCATCATTGATAATGATAGCCATAATAACCTCATCTCAACAAAGGTTGTCAAGTGACTCACCTTGTCGAGAATGCCACACCCGCAACCCTACACCATCGGATGGCTCCGCCAAGGAAATGACATCTGCGTCAGCCAACAATGCCACCTATCATACACCATCAAACCCTTCAAAGACAAGGTATTGTGTGATGTTGCCCCTCTTGAATTTTTTAATGTTCTTTTGGGCCAACCATATTTATGGAAACGCCATGTTGTATATGAGTCTAGACCTTGCAGTGTTATTATTACTTTGAAAAAGAAATTGTATAGGATACTGGAGGTAGTCCCACCTAGTGTTATTTCTTTGTTCCCTGCCAAGCAATGCAGGAAGGTCATCTCTCAGACAGAGAATTTTGTCTTCTTCGTGATTCACTCTCAGAATGAGTGAAAAATCGCAGCCACATCCAGGGTCTCCGCGACTGACCTCTCCACACAGCAGAAACAAGTGGATAAGGTTGTGGAAGCATACTCGAATATCTTCTCCTCACCTACCGGGGTACCTCTACAATGTCAGGTCAAGCACCCCATCGATCTGACCCCCGACGTACCGCTGTCTAATGGGACAGTCTACCACCGCTCTCTGTTAGAGAATGAGGAGATCAAGCGACAGATCCAAGAACTACTCCACAAGGGGCACATCCGTCCAAAATCACCACATTGCAGGATCCCAATTGTGCTAGTATAGAAGAAAGATGGAACCTGACGACTCTGCATTGATTACCGGGCCTTGAATAATATCACAGTTAGAAACCGGTACTCGATTCCCCAAATCGACAACCTCCTTGATCAGCGCATGGGGGCCAAATACTTCAATAAGATTGATCTAAAGTCTGGCTACCACCAAGTCCCGATAGAACAAACAGAGGTATGGAAGACCACCTTCAAGTCAAAGGAAGGTCTTTTTGAATGGTTGGTCATGCCCTTTGGCTTGAAAAATGCTCCGACCACTTTCATGAGGATGATGGACGATATCCTACGACCATTCACCAATAATTTTGTAGTGGCGTATCTAGATGACATTCTCATTTACAACAAGACTTAGGAAGAACACTTGTAGCATATTCAACAGGTTCTGCACACCCTGCGGCAACACAAGCTATACACCAACTTGGAAAAATGCTCCTTCAGTATGGACAAGGTCCATTACCTGGGCTACATCAGTGATTAACATGGTGTACACAGGATCCAACCAAGATCCAAGTCATCCGTGACTGGCCAGCCCCAACCACACTCACTAAGATTTAGAGCTTCTTGGGCCTTGCTAATTTATACCATAGGTTTGTGTTGGGAATCTCCTATATTGCATGGGCCCTCAGCCAAGAAACCAGAGGTGGTGGTAAGGAGAAATTTGTGTGGGGTCGGTCCCGACAACAAGCATTCAATGATTTGAAGTAGCGCTTGTGCTCAACCCCAGTACTTTCACTACCGGACTTGCAACAACCCTTTGAGATCGAGATAGATGCTTCAGACTATCCTGTGGGCACCATTCTCACTCAGCACGACCACCCTGTGGCCTATCATAGTGAGACACTATCAGATGTTGTCTGAAAGTACCCTAATTACAACAAAGAAATGTATTCCATTGTGCAAGCCTGTCGCCAATCGAGACATTACATTATTGGGAAGGAGACAGTCATCCACACTGATCATAAGCCATTGCAGTTCATGCAAACACAAGGAAAATTGTGGAATGATCGCCATCAGAAGTGGTCCACATACTTGCAGCAATTCCACATCAACATCAAGTATAAAACATGAAGCACCAACTGCGTCGCTAATTTCCTCAACAGACCACCAGTCGCGACACTCACCACGATGCTAGACTCTTGCGGCAATGAGACCTCTGGATGGCCCCAACTCTATGAGACAGACCCAGACTTCGCCACCACCTACCAAATGTTGGGCGCAAATGCAATTGTCGCTAATTTCCATCTTCAGGATGGGCTATTGTGTCGTCTGAGCCATATCTGTGTTCCATCAAGCGAGCGAGAGAAACTGATATGGGAATCCCACTACAGTTGGGTGGCAGGACACTTCGGCATCGAAAAGACAATGGAAATGCTACATAAACATTTCTACTGGCCGAAACTTCGATAGGAGGTCAACAAGTATATTAGGTCCTGCACTTCCTGTGCTATTGCCAAACCGACCACTAAGAAACAGGGCTTGTACACCCCTCTGCCTACTCCTGACAGGCCATGGGAATCCATCTCCATGGACTACATGTCGGGCCTCTCATCCACCAAGCGAGGAAATGACTATGTTTTTGTGGTTGTTGATCGCTTTTCTAAGATGGCGATTCTGGCCGCCTGCAAGAAGAGCATCACAACAGAGGCCACTGCCAAGATCTTCTTTGAACGAGCCTGGGTACATTTTGGAATCCCACACACCATTGTCTGGCATTCGATTTCTCAACACATTTTGGTCGAGCCTTTGGTCACTACTGGACACCAAGCTCAACAAATCCACGACCTTCCACCCCCAGACAGATGGCCAAACCGAGGTCGTAAATCGAATGATAGCACATATCTTGCGCATGTGTAATTCCAAGCACCCTCTCTCATGGGATGAGAGTCTTCCCTGTGTCCAGCATAGCTACAACCGAGCCCTACATAGCTCAACTGGCCACAACCCCTTTCAGGTGGGGTTGGGATTCCAACCATCGGGTCCCATAGATGTTGCACTACCCCTTGTGGTCACCTCGATCGAATCATCTCCTACTCCAATTGAAGCTGACAAAGACACTCAATTCATTGAGAGGATCCAACACATCCTCCAATAGGTTCAGGATGTCCTACAAAATTCCAATGACAAGTACAAGCAGCGCCATGATCAACACCGGATGCCACATAAGTTTTAGGTGGGCGACAAAGTTTGGTTGCATTTGCAGAAAGAACGCCTTACCAGACCCCATTAGAAGCTTTGCCCACTTCGTTATGGGCTATACACCATCACCAAGGTTGTGGGTGATAATGTTTTTGAGCTCAACATTCCTCCTTTTCTTGGCCTGCACCCAGTGTTCAACGTGGATCTCCTTCGACCTTATTTCTCACCATTATTGGACACCTCAGAGATAACAGAACAACTGACACCAACAGAGATCAACCCCAATTGCATACAACATGAATCTAGTGATAAAATTGTGGACAAACATGTCAAGGGCACTCGCCAACAAAGGATCCAACTTTATCAAGTTGTCAAAGCAGGGTAGCTCCTGCACCAAGGCAAGTGGCTCACCTGGGGACAAATTCAACAGAAATTTCCTCATCTAATGGGGGCACTCAATGCAATGGAGACCATTTCTTCCTAATGGGGGAGGTATGATCCAGATGGATGTCGGTGGCCTCCCACCTATTCCAACTGGCTCATTTTGGCAGTTTTCCAGTTTGACAGTTTTTTCCTAGTTTTCGGGTCCCTGACTTCCGGGGCCGTTTTGAGGTCATAAACAACGTTTTTAGGGATCAACACATTCATTGTCAACAGGGCTCACCACAAGAAACATGTGTAGTCCTCGGATAGACCTTTCCAACGGGCTATCGTGTGCCTAAAATGGAGATCATATGCAAAAGTTACGACCCGAGGAAGTTGATGTACTAACTTACCCAAACGGGGCCCACATGACTTTTGACGCTTCATCTCCTAGGGTTAGGTTTTTGGATGTCTAGGGTTTTTGACATTCATGTTTATTGTAAAAAGGCCTTGAGAGCCTCATTGTAATCATCTTCTGGTGAATGAGCGCAACCATCACATCTCTTCTCAAAGATAAGCCACCACCATTCTAGCAAGCTTGTTTCCGCTGCATTTTACAGTTTCAACATATTTCCTTATTGAATAGAAACAAATTTTACTGTATATATGTTATTCTATGTTAAGCATCTTTTGATAATAATTTGTATTCATTTCGTTCTGCTCTTAAAATCCGGATTACTCTCATCACATAGTAAATCAAACAATGGTTAATTCAGAGCTATTGGGATTTGTCAATTTATATTGGAGAATGAAATTTTGAGTGGAATAACAACAATATACTTTGCAATTCTTCATTTCCACCTTTAACACATTAAGAACAACACATACATAAATGAGAACAACATAATTCACACAAAATTTGCACAATAGTAAAATCAAACACACCATAAACATAAATATTTTACCTTGGAAACCCAAGTGGGAAAACCAATATTCGAATGATTTCTCAATTTTGATTTCGACAATATCTAGTTATAATGTAGCTGATGGTTCTCTATGCATCCTTACCTCCTTGGCAAAAAAACACCTTTTGAGAGTTAAGTCACAATAAAATATAACATAGATGGAGGGTAATGGGAAGGCCAATAGACTAACCTTTTCGTTCCCATTCCTCTCTCTCTTTTCATTTTTCTTTTTCTTTTTCTCTCTCTTTCTTTTATTGCTCTCTCTCCCACTCACTCACTCACACACACATAAAACATTAATTAATTATTGAATCGCACTTGCAGGTATCGAGTCTTACAACTATTTGCTTGTGTTTGGATCCATTTCGGCTCAATTACATCCATAAAGTTTTGACTCCCAAAACAATCATTTTATGCCTCAAACGAGCTCTAGAAGTTTTAGGACCCCAAATCACCAAAATAAGACCTACCCCTTGAAATGGACCCTATAAGTCACAAGCTCTAATTTTTCCACTCAAAAGTACTACCTAATGGCCTTTGTTATGTTCGTTAACATTCAAAGATAGTCAAACACAACGTTTGGGAGTGTTAATTTGTTAAGCAATATTGGAGGTTTATTGAGAATCTATGGTCAAAGGTGCTTCAAGATAACATTCATTGACGGTTTGGTTTGCTTTATTTGATGATTGTTACTTCCATCTTTTTCTCCACATTTGCAAGACTTGGCATTTTTTTTTAGGATCTTTCCTTTATTTATTGTATGAAAATTTAGGTGTAAGGTTCCTTATCTTCCTTTTGTTCAGTGGAAGGATGAGATGCACCAATGGGAGGATNACATTGAGTTGGTGCTCAATTATAGATGATGTACATAACTGAAAAAGACTGCCTATCATTTCGAAGAAGAAGAGGTTTTATCCCTTTATGGGTTTCCTCGTGAAAAATCTGTCTCTGTGTGTATTTTATGTGTGACTGATGATATTTACTCTTACTATCCATATGCTGTATGTTGCTTGATAACACATGAAGAAATATTAATAATTGTTAAGAAGGTGTAAAATTGTTTAAGCTTATAAACAACTGATTCACCCCCCCCTCTCAGTGGTATTAGTATTTCCAACAAGGATGAGATGCACCATTAACTTCTACCGAAAGAAGCTCTTCTAATAAAAGGTACCCATTCTTTGGATCAAATTGACTATTTTAACTTTATTTTAGTGCTTTGAGGAAAAAGTTACTCACATCATTGTTTTTTTTAGATTTTTGTAAATATAAAATGATTTTGGAAAAAAAATTAAATATACTAAAATGATTTTTTCTCAAAAAACAATTATAATATTAAAGTTTTTTGCAATTTTATAAATACTAAAATAATTATAATATTAAAATTAAAGTTTTTTTTGCAATTTTACAAATATTAAAATAATTATAATATTAAAGGATATTAAGCGGGAAT